>VZTT01032884.1:98491-145909 GCA_013400855.1 Buphagus erythrorhynchus | reverse complement strand
CGCCGGCGGCCCCGCCGACTGCCTGCGCACCGACAGCCCCTCTCCGCCGCGCCTCCTGGCCGCCCATTGCGCCCTGGTCCCCAAGCCCGGCTTCCTGCCCGGGGCGGGCACAGGCTCCCACCCGCACCACCACGCCTCGGCGGCCGGCATGGCCCTGGGACTGCACCCCGCGGCGCCCGGCGGGCCGGGCATGCCGGCGCAGGCGGCTCTCTACGGGCACCCGGTGTACGGGTACTCGGCGCTGGGCGGGCAGCACCCGGCGCTCTCCTACCCCTACTCGCAGGTGCAGGGAGCGCACCCCTCCCACCCCGCCGCCGACCCCATCAAGCTCAGCGCCGGCACCTTCCAGCTGGACCAGTGGCTGCGGGCCTCCACCGCGGGCATGATCCTGCCCAAGATGCCCGACTTCAACTGTGAGTATTTGCCTCCCTCCGCACCGCAGCCGCGTCCCCTCCATCCCCTGTCCCGCTGCACGGGCCTACCGGGAGCTGCCTCCTTCCGAGAGGGTAGAAGCCCCCTCCTGCCCTCGCCTAAACAAGCTGCAGACTTAAACTGGAAGAGAAGCTTTCAGTTTTTGAAAAATTTATGTTAGAAGAAAGAAACAGCGCTCCGCAATGGGAAACGCGAATGTGCGGTCACATCGCCATTCTCTGCCCTTGAGGAGCCCCGGACAGCCTGGCCTCTCACGGCAGGTTAAATGGGAAGGTGACAAATTGCTCCTTGCCTCTGCAAATCTCTTTCTCGCCGTGCCCGGAAGGTGAAAGCCGCCGGGGAGGGGAGGCGGGGGTTAGTTGGGACAGGACAGGGGCAGGAGTCCTTATGGTATCCCCAAAATCCTAGTCTAAATGTAACCCCCGCAAAAACGAGGTGACAGGTCGCATCACTCGCTCACTGTTCTCAATTTTATTTCTTCTTTATCGGAAATGGGCGTATAATAATAATGTCAGGCCTCTTAGGCAGAGGGATGTCAGGAGGATCTGGGATCAGCCAAAATCTTGCGGTTCTGCGTTCGCTGGAGAAAACGAATAGGAATGAAGTACAGTCGGAAGGGTTTAGGTTTAGGCCCAGAAAAGGCTGGGAGTGCTGGATGGAACCAGGCAACCGCGGAGTCCCAGCAAAGCGCGGTGCCGAGCCCTAGGCCTGGCGGCGATGGGGAACTTGCGTGCATCTGGTTTAAGCAAAGATCGTTTTCGGAGGTGTGAGCTCTCGGTGGGAATGGCCGATTTAACAATACCGGAGGTGTAGTTTTACGAAAATCATGCCAGGAAAAGAATTGCGATTTTTTTTTTCCCCCCTTCTCCTACTCCGCACACACATTTGCAGACAAAAAAGTCCATTGTTTTCTCTCGAATTGGGGTTGTTTAGACTGGAACATTCAAGAAGAAAAAATAATTAGGAGAGCTGTTAGAGCCTTGACTCTCAAACAAGGAGCAGAGGGGAATAAATAACCGAGCAAAACGAGTCTCGGAAAATCGCACCGCGGTGAGAAAATCTCCCGGGCGCTGCGGCGGGGAGCGGACACTGTCCTTTTCTTTCTGCCGCTTTAGCGAGCTGTCTCCAACCGCGCCCGGGGAGCAGGAGCCGCCCTTTCCCAGATTTTTTTTATTTTTCAAAACTAAATAAGCCATAGTATCTAAAGACTTTTTAAGAAATGAGTAGTAGCGCTGCCGGGTCTCATGCCCAGGGGTGTCGGGGCCTTCGAAGAGGCTCAGTTCCTGCTTTCTCGTAGCTGAATCTTTTTTTGTTCTTATTTGATGTTTTGTTTCCCCTCTCTAATAAAGCCGTAGTTTAAAAATTTTTTTGAATGCGGAAAACACGCCTTTTTTTTTTTTTTCTTTCCCCCCTCGTTTCCAGGACAGTTTTCTAGTCCTCGCTGCTGATTTATGCTCCGAGGGGCAGCCAGTGCCCGGCGCTCGCAGGGCGCGGAGCGGGCCGCGGTCCCGGTCCTGGTTCCGGCCCGCCGGAGGTGTGCCCGCCTGCAATCCGGTTAATTAAACGGATACGGGCGGGCGGGGAGTGAGGCAGGTTTAACTAAAACATTAAATGGAGCAAATTGCCTCTCCCCAGAGAGCCCCGTGCCCCTTCGCTGCGATCCCTGGCTTCGGTTTATTGTCTCGCGTTTGTTAGGCTCTTGGGAAATCAAGAGACATATTTTCCTTTATTTAAAAGATTTAATTTAATTCCTTTTTTTTTGGTCCCTGTGGGCGCTCCTCTGACACCGCGGAAGCCGAGAAACCCCGGAGTCAGAGGGTCTGGAGGAGATCCCCCCCCTCGGTCCGTGCTCCGGTGCAGAATGGCCCAGCCTTGCTTCAGAGCGAGAGCTTTTCCTGCCTCCCCACTTCCCACCGCCCCCCTGGGGGATGCGCGGCCGCGGCTCCGCGCTCACCTCCGCGCTCCCCCTTCTCCTTCCCCAGCCCAGGCGCAGTCCAACCTCCTGGGCAAGTGCCGCCGACCCCGCACGGCCTTCACCAGCCAGCAGCTGCTGGAGCTGGAGCACCAGTTCAAGCTCAACAAGTACCTCTCCCGGCCCAAGCGCTTCGAGGTGGCCACGTCGCTCATGCTGACCGAGACACAGGTGAGTGCCCCCGGCCCCGCGAGGGCTGGGCGGGCCTGGCTGCCCTGGCGGGCGGTGGGTGAGGGGATGTGTTTGTGTCCCGTGTCCCCCAGGTGAAGATCTGGTTCCAGAACCGGCGCATGAAGTGGAAGCGCAGCAAGAAGGCGAAGGAGCAGGCGGCACAGGAGGCCGAGAAGCAGAAGGGGGGCGGCGGCGAGGACAAGGGGGATGAGGACCTGCTGCTGCCCGCCCCCGAGAAGAGCGCCGGGAGGAGGATGCGGGAGCTGCCCGACAGCGAACCTGAGGACGAGGAAGAGGAGGAGGAGGAAGAGGAGGCGGCGGCGGCAGCAGGGAGATGCTGCCCGTACCACTCCTCCGACTGTTCCGAGGCGGACGAGGAGGACACGCAGCCCCGGGGCCGGCACGGAGCCCCGGCGCAGCCCCAGTGAGCTCCCCCGCACGCCCAGGTCCCGCCGCTCCTGGTTGGCGCCGGTCCCGCTCCCCCTTGTTCTGATTTCTCCCTGCTTGGAGAGGGATGGAGAAGAGGATCCTCCGCATGCCGGGCGGGGAGGAGGATTTACCGTGAATACAGTGTTATTATTGACTGAAAACCAGACAAAACTTGAGCTCCCCCACCCCCCATCCCTGCCCCCTGGAAGCGCGTTCCTTTCGCTGAGTATTGGAAATGTTTTGTTCTTACTATATATCGGGAAATCTGTTTATGTCATGAACGTTAAAACTGCTGGAAATCTCAATACTGTCTTTATTTTTGTATATTGTATTTATAAAAAAAAATTACTTCTACTTATGCATGCTAAATTATTCCCCAGGTCCTCCCACCCGTGCGATGGGGGGGGAAAAAAATAAATGGCGTTTTTTACTGGAGGTGTTATGAGCGCTGCGTGAGGGGAGGATGCTCGCCGGTGCTTTGGGAAGTGCCAAAGCGGTCAAGAGGGAGCGAGGAACCGCTTCCTAACCGGAATTTAGCCCAGTGCTACAAGTGCTGTGTAATGTCTGATATTGAGAGGATATTCCTGATATTCCCGCGAGGGCGAAGCTGCCCTCGGCAACAGAGCTGCGGGTACCGGGGAAGTGGCGGCGATCCCCGCCGTGCGCTGTATTTTGGGAGCTCGGGGACTGGCGGGGACCGTCCCCTCCCGAGCTAATGGGGCGTAGGAAAGGAGGGAGCAGCACTGCTTTCCAGGGGCGGCTCGACTTCCAGAGGAGCGAGGCGCTCCCGTGCCCTCCCCAGCACCGAGGACGGGACCCCCCGCTCCCCGCCCCGCCGGCGGTGGAGCGCCGGGTTTTCGATAACTGCGCGATTTATCTCGCCAATAAATTTGCAGATCAATTAATCCCTGTCACCGCAGCTCTTCCCCGAATCAATTATAGCGAATTTAAATATAATCACTGGCTCATCCCCACCAGCTCGGGGCCACGTCTGGCAATTCATCCCTGCGAATGAATTACGGGGCGGCTCCGCTCCGCTCCCGCGTAGGGGGGCGGAGGGACCCGGCTCCCGCATCCCACCGCCCTGGGGCACCGCTCCCCCTCCTAGCCCCGGAGGATGGGGATGAGGAGCTCTGAATCACAGAGCTTTCCCACCCCCGTGCACTTTAAAATAAAAATAAAATAATTATTTTAATAAAGGTATTTTCTACATAGTCGCGTTGACCTGTCTTGTGAGGCCGCAAGCGTGGGTCCTCTGAACGGCTTCTGTAAAAATCGACCCCGTGAAACACAGGCTGGCGGATGCATGAGATTATGGGATGAGAAGGAAAAGTGTTATCCTTCACAGAGAGCTTCAGGTGAGTCGGCTGGAGGTGGCATAACGCAGGTAGTTACCAGCTCACCGGCCCCGCACACCCAGTGCCCCGGGGCGACACGCCAAAAATCACAATATACCATAAATCTGAACAGATCCTTTATGTCAACTAACTTGATCGGGATAATCTCGATTTGGGCTTGACCGATACCTACCCCCTTGTACGGAAACGATCGCGTCGGAGGCTCTGATTTAAATTTGTCAACGATTTTCTTTTGGCCACAGGCCGTGGAGACTTCAAGGCGATAGAAGAATAAAGACATTGGTATTCCAGGTTTTTCACGCCGCTGGCTGAGGCTGCATCTTGGTGGGTGAACGGCCGGGCAGGAGCGCGCAAGACCAGCGTAGGGTCGTGGTGTCTCCTCTGCCCTAGTCCCAGCGACACGTCCGAGTTACTGTCAGCAGGATTCACCTCTTGCTTATACCTTCAAACGCCTGATCCATATCAGTCTGGACAACATCTTATTATCTCCAAAAAATCAATAAATGAAATGTAATGCATAGTGTGTATAATAACACCAACAAAAACAACGGTAATAATAAAAATAATAATAATAAATAATGCAGCTGCCTGAGATCACCCCTCCCAACAACAATAAAGATCCTCCCTCAGTCATTAATTTCCAATTAAACACCCACTAATTAAGGTAGCAGACTGCCCCACCGGGCCAGAAATATCCTGTATGCCCAAGAGGTGTGTGTTCGAACTCGTCTCAGCCCCACGAAAACCAGCCTTGTGGGTACAGGCAGCTATTCACGGACTCGGTATCAAAGTCCTACCGGTGTATTGTGTCTGTCTCAATAAAATTAATCTCTTTAAAGTCCAGCGTTTCACAAGAATACCTTCAGTGTTCCAGACTACAAGGGCAAATATGTTTTTCAGATTCTGTTTTTATGGACGGATTAAAGTTTATTTTCCATAATAGGGCACCTAATAAAACTCATAAAGCTCTGTCAGTCTTACAGCTGGTGGCCTCATTTAACACTTTCACTTCGTAAATCATTTTACAACTTACCAGGTGTTTCCAAAACTGAAAGGAGAGGAGGGGGGAAGAGAGCAAGAAGGGGGAAGAGAAATTAAAGTCACTTAAAATATAGACACGGTTCTTTGGCGCTGGGTGCGTTCGCATTGTCGCTTGGAAGGGCTTCAAAGAAGGTGTGTGTCCCAACGGGGGAGAAAAGCCTTTTAATCAGGATTTCCCACGCTCTTTTGAAGTGCGGAGGCTCGTCCCCACGTGCAGGGCAATCAAAGGCTCAGGGTGATTAGCGGAGCCGGTCCCGGGTGCGACGCGCTCCGCACTGCGCGCTCCCGAGGCGCCCGGCCCGGGCAGGCTCCGCGCCCGCTCCCGGAGCGCCCCGGGCGGGGAAGCCTCTGCCGGGGGAGGGGGAACCCAGCCGGGAGGTATCGAGGGGACCCCGTTATCCCCTACTGGTGATAGCGGAGGGGACGCGCTCCCTGGCTGAGCCCGCAGCATGGTTCCCCCCGGACCAGCTCCGGGGTGTCCCCGCATCCAGCCTCATCCCCTGGCACCCCACACCCTGCCCCAGGAGCCTCATAATCCCAGCCTATACCAACCTTCCTGCGAGGCTGGGGCCTCCCTGCACCCGTCTCCAGGGTGCCCCAACACCCAGCCCCGGGTGCCCCAACACCCAGCCCTGGGTGCCCCCAACACCCATCCCCGGGTGCCTCAACACCCAGCCCCGGGTGCCCCAACACCCAGCCCTGGGTGCCCCCAACACCCATCCCCGGGTGCCTCAACACCCAGCCCCGGGTGCCCCACTGGTGTTGGTGGGGTTACTTTGCCTCAAGACCCAGCACAGGCAGGGCTTTAATCTAAACCCCTCCTTGTAATTTCATTATTCTGTGTTCCCTCCCCAGACGCAGTGGGTAACAAACCTCTTAAAATTTTCATTGCTGTACTTGAGAAGTGGTAAGTATGAACACGGACCTTTGGTAGACATTTCACTTTAAAAAGCAACATGGTTTAGGCATGGATGTCATTAACTGGCAATTTCACAAGCATTAAGTGCTAAAACAAAAGAACCAAAACAGGATCCATATGTTCGAGGTAAACCTCCTAAAAGTCTTTCAAATGGGAAACCATAAATATATAATCTCCCTCAAACTCTCCGTGAAACTGCTGCCAATGAAATACTCCACTAGCAGAAAGACTATTGATTATTTCGGAAGTCCAAACCGTTACATCCATCCAAAATTAAGAGATTGATGTTCTACTTTCTCAGTGATTTCTCTAGCTCTCAGTAAGACCCCGTCCCACGGTTTTTCCTGCTCCTCTCACACTGGGAGGGCTGACCTGTGCCTGCTGCTCCCGTGTGAGTGCCAGCAGCCTCCTCGCTCCATGGCTCCTGCCAGCCTGCAGCCCTGCTTCCTCCGGGGAGCTACACTGAGGCTTTCCAGGGGGCACCAGACATGCCCCAGGACAGTGAATTTTAGCCTAGATGCCCTTCTTCCTCTCCCAGATTTCCCCTTGAGAGCTGTGGGTGCTGAGATAACCACACCGTGCTTCAGCTGTGAAAGCAGGAACATGATTTGTTTATTTCTGAGCCATGCTTTGCTGCTGTCATATGCAGGGAGCTTTTTGGTCGGCTGTTTGAATCCCAGGAACAACACACAGGACAAATAGTGGAAAGGGTGAATCTCCCAAGCTCCTTAGTCTCCCTTAGGTGTTCTGTAGTGACCAAATTACAATTTTTCTACCCCCAAAAATGGTCAGGTTTGGTCTGGTCAGAGTTAAATATCAACTGCACACTACTCTGAGAATTACTCAGCAGCTGTGACACAGATTTTTTATTTTTCGCCAATACTCATGCAACCAGAATCACAGCAACAGTGGATTGAGGTTGTCCCACATTAAGAAGAGGTGGTTTTGTCTTTTCTGGGACCTTTTGCTTCATTTTTCTTGTCTTGAGGGCTGTGTAATGTTCTCTTCCAAACAGTTCTCTACAAGGGCAGTGTATCCAGGAGATACTCTCTTCTCCCTACTTTGAGGACAGAAGGACTTTAATTTAACTAAGTCCTAGGTGGAAGTGCCTGCATGGAAATGGGATCACCTGCAACATGTAGGAAATCCGAGTGGTTTTTCTCTGATCACAAGGTACTATAAAATTTAGTTTTCCACTTCCTTTTGGAGAAAAACCTACATTTTGCTGACTTAGTCTAACTGGGATTGGTCCCTAAAACAAATTAAAAACAACACTATTTTCCTCTATTAAAACTCAGCAGAGGCAGTGGCTTGCAATGAATTTTGTAGCTGCAAGGCTTAGTTCCATTTAACTACTTGAAGGATATTTGCAAGCAGATCACAATTTCCTCTAATTAATCCACTATTTTAAATTATTATTTAGAGGACTTCTGTTAATGTTCTTGGCCAATGGTACCTCTGGCAGGTGGGACTCATGTCTGAAGAGGGAGTATGGATGCACAATGCAGAAGTTCCTGATTCAGCTGCCTCCTCTCTTCCCGCACAGAGGAGATGGGGACGGAGAATTCCTGTCCCCATCCAGCCCTGCCTGGCTGTGGGTACCATTTCCATAAATAATAATTTTAAAAAAGAGTAGCCAGCTTGGATTTTGATGTAAGGCTGGGACAGGGGAGTGATCTCAATTTAGAACACCTCAAGGGATGGGGCAGATTGTCCATTGCTTGGTATCCCTGGATGGCCTTTCTGGAAAGGATGTGGAAGCCAAGCAGAAGCTGCTGAGCTGCCTCCAGTGCTGATTTCTGCAGTGTAATTGTGGCTGGCAGTGTGCTGGGGTCTGCCTAGACCATCTAATGATTCTTTCTGGACTTCAAAATGATAGATCTATAAAGCATGTATTGCTGTAGCAGCTAGGTGCAATTTTAGAAATGTTAATGAGTAATTACATAAAGGTTGTCCACAGTCATCGATGTTAATCACTGTTCTTTTGCCAGGGATAATTAAGATGACACTTCAGCAGCATCAGCCAGTGGTTCCTGCTGTCTGTGCTGTCTCCTTCTCCCCTCCCAGCTCCTGCTGCAGCTCTCACCCTCCTTCAGGAATCTCTTCAGTCCCTTCATTCCTCCCATGCTCTTGGCCCCCCTGGCTTTTCTGAAGGGCCTAGTTCACCACAGCCTGAGGATTTTTAAGCTTAGTAGTTTTAATTTCCCATGGTATTGTGGGGGTGAGCTGGGGGTGCTGGGAGAAGCAGATTTGGGTGATGTGAGGCAGTGATCTGCTGCCCCTACGCTCCTGCCAGAGTCAGTTCTATTCTGCAGGAAACTTGCTTAGACAATGTGTGCCAGCTACTTCACTTTTCCTGAGCCTCCACCTCATGAAATGGCTGGTCTTCACACCTTGTTTTGCCTTTTTGTGTCTTGGAAACCTCAATCAACGACTGTGGAGGAGATGGAATAACAGCTACCTAAGTGTGTGGTTTGCTGTAATAAAACCTGTGAATTTTATCCACATTTTCACTCTTCAGCCTGTGATCAGATTCCACTCAGTGTAACACAGGTTTCAGGTGATGGAAAGCCCATGATGGAGGTTTTAGCAGAGGTGAGATGCCCTGTCTATGCTTCTGAAATGTGACACTCCTGCAGTAACCCAAAACCTCATGAGTTCCTCTGGCTTTGGGGTGGGAGGAAGAAATCTCTTTAATCAGCCACGGCTGGCAAGATACCTGAACCCCTCACTCCTTTATTCCTCCAAATCTTCATCTCTAGGACTGATAATTACATCTACAGTTTAGATTTGAGGGTCGATTTTGGTAGCAAATGAGAATGGGATAATGTTGAAAAGCAATAAATGTTCTCTTCTGCAAAACCTGTTACTCCTGTGCCTCTGACAGCTCCACGTCAGCCTTGGGCAGCCCTGGCTCCTCCCTGGAGGAGGCCACTTTGGGGAAAGTGTTACTCAGCTTCTGTGAGGGTGTCAAAAACCTGGCCAGCAATAAAGGTTTGCTTCTCCAGTTCTTAGCAGTCTGAAGGCTCCTTCGACTCACAAACCTGGTGTGAGGCTTCCCAAGGACCGGGCAGCCCAGAAGCATGGATGGGTCTAGGGTCTCTCCAGATCTGACTCTCTCACAGGTTTCAGACCAGAGATAAGAGATTTGAACTGATTCAAAACCCACAGCAGCTTTTGAGCTGATCTGAGCCTTCTGCTCAAGCTCTGAAGTGCTGGTGAAGAGCTCCCTAGAGCCTCCCTCCACATCTTTTATCATCACTGGAACAGTTCTGGATTCTCAGGTGCTGTGCCTGCCTTTCTGCACTACTTCCTCACCCCTGACATACAGAACCTGCAAAATCCCTGGCATAACAAATATCCCCAAGGGTCCAACATGCAGTTTCAAACCATTTAGGTAGGGAAATTTGGAAAGTAAATACCATCTAGCCAATATTTTAAGGGTGATTTGAACTACAGACTGAGGAAAATGAATTCCATTCAGAATTGGCTGAGGAGGAAAGATAATTTTTTGAAGATGCAAGCCTAGAAAATGCAATCAAGGTGACACCAAGTATATCTTGGGTTATTGTCTCTATATGAGAAAAACGTATTATTCTGTCCCTGGCTGTAACCAATGGCTGCTCCCCAGTGAACTTCAGTGCCTCCAACAATATTCCCTGCTATTCCACACCAAAGCCACGAGGGCCTGTGCATCCAGGAGAGATTTGAGGGTACTCTTATCATCTGAACTGTAAAAGGTCCGCAATGGAGTTTTTAATGAAAAGTGTGTAACGCTTGGAAAGCTTTCACTTATGAAAATGAAACAACCATTTCACTGTAACTGATAAAAGACTATTAAGGTACAATTCAAAAATGGTCTCTGTTTTGACTGTACCTCTCCTACTAGTTACATTACTTAGTCATTTTTAATTCACTTTGAAATGAATTCCACTCAATTCACACAAGGTGAGCTGGTTTTGGTGTGTTAACAGTTTTGCCCTAGGACACAAGTTTTAAGGAATTTTTGGTGCCAGCTGGCTCTAAGCTTATCCTTGATAGATGCTTATTCATTTCCTTAAAGTGTTATTAGGGAAACCACGTGGTATCCAGTTTGGAATTGTGCATGAATCTAAATTAGAGGAAGGCTACTGTAATTAGCTTTAAGGCAAGGCTGCAGGATTTGGGGATAGCAGAACTGTTTCATACAGGCAACTGTGATGTCCATGCCTGCAAGCCTCATGCTAAACTATGCTTTACTGGAGGGTGAAGGAAAGTTCCTCCAGGAGATGAAATCACAAGAAGTGTCATATAGTAAGAGTCATATCTCTACCTACAATCCCTGAAATCAGTCCAACCCAAAAAGCCTTGGGTAAAACATATACTCAGCCTTTTAAAAGGGACCCTACGGATCAAATTGTCTCCTGAAAACAAAATTGCTTTATCAACTGCAGGAAAAAAATCACATATTGACTCACACACAGGGGATGTAGCTGGGCACTAAGCTGCAATTACGATCAGTGCAACAAAAATTGGAGTATTAGAGTTGCCACTCACATATTTATTAAGCTGAAATCACTGTCGTGCACCGGCTTGCTGCCGGGCTGTAACTTTTCATATGCAAAGTTCAACTGCGGAACAATGGGAATTAAACGATCCCAGATGTGCTCTGAGCACAGTATTGGGTTGCACACCTTCTCCAGCACCAGGCAGGGCAGCCCCGCAGCGTCTGCGCCTTCGGAGCACGGCTGACATCAGCCCCTCATCCCCGGCGTGCAGGACAATGGAAAAATGTCACGTGAAAAAAAGCCCTGCAGATACTTGGCTCGTTCAGGTGTGGTGTTAAAACCCTGCCAAAAGGACTTGTGTATGATTTATCAGCCCAACACTCCGGCCAAAGCTAAAAACCAGACTTCGCTGCCCTGTTAATTTTGATACAGAAAACAGAGAAAGTTTAAAACATTGCTGTCCAGCTTAAAAGAAAACAAAAATCGAAGCTGCCATAATAGCTATGAGTGGATCGTGCTGTTTTAAAGGGGGAATTGAAATTTTCTGCTACATAGCTAAAAAATCAAACATCCGGCTCTTTGTTAAATGCATCTAAAGCAAATCACCCTGTGTTTTCCAGTGCTCTGGTGGGAGTAAGGATTAGTGTTGCAACTGTAGCTGCTTGGCTTTCCAGTGTATTGTATTTTTACCAATCCAAACCCCTTTTCTTCTCATTAAGTAGCAACTCTCCCAAAACCCACTGTGTGGAAGAATTTAGGACATTTTAAGTGGCATCTCTGTTATTGGAATGATCAGTGATCATTTCTCACAGGGGTTTGATGTGGGCTGCCAGACTAATTGCTCAACAGGAAGAAATCCCAACAGGCTGTATTTTGTGTATGTTATTGAACACGCATTCTGTGGCAGACAAAGCAGAATGTGTCCCAGCCAGGTGTAACTTCCCCTGCAGCCTCTGCTGGCAGGCAGTGCTTAGTGTGCAGTCATGCAGGAAGGCAACTGCCAGCATTTGGTCTTGCTGCTTTTACAGAGACCTTACAGCCCTGCTAGAAGGAGGAGAGACTCTGGCAGGGCCAGCTCTGCTGGGACAAGTTTTTTCTCCAAGGGTTAGAAGTATGATACATGCAAAAAATTATACATTGTGTATAATATATGTTTAGACACAGAAGCATACATGTAGGATACCTGTAAGATACATTGTGCATATATATTTTAATATAAATAAGTACAAAATCCTCTCTGCTTTCCTTTTCACAGGTGCTTTATATCCTTGGAATGTATCAACCACTGAAGCAACAGCTTGCAGATGCTTATGTACATCAACAGCAGTTTGCCAAGCCTTCCACCTCAAGCTGTGGCAGTCTGGCCAGTAGGACCATGGAAAACTTTAAATATGACAACACCCAAGACTTAGGAATTCACATTTATCTTGGAATTGTCACATTTCTGTTGGACAGTTATTGCCTCACCGAATCACAGTGAGAGGATGGGACTTGTGCAGAATCACCCACAAAACCCGTCATTGATCTCACTACAGCACTGTGGGCTGGCAGTGTAGTTCTGCTGCTTTTCTTGAAAAGTGTTTTGGGGTTTTTTTGGTTGTGTGTGTTTTTCTTTATTTATTTATTTTTTTAAAATGATGTTTATACATAAATCTGATGAATGTAAAATCCCAGGCAGGTAAAATCTGTTTTCTTCAGAAATGAAACAATGGCTCTGACAACACTAATTTCGAACAAAACACACGAGCTCTTTGGGAGAAATAATAATTAATGCAAGTCTCAGTGTAGGGAAAAAAAAAGCAACTGAAATTCTTGACTGTAAGGTTAAAACCATCTCCTCTAATTGCACAGCAACACCTGCATTGCACCACCTCAGGCAGCTGCAGCAAGTGAATGCTCACGCCCACAAAACACTTGGCAATGCTGCCACAGCAGCAAGGTTGGTCAGTTCCCTTCACCAAAAACAGCACTCACACCAGGCAGGGACAGGCAGCCTGGTGCCTTTGGGCTAAGGATGAGAATTCAAAATTTATCTCCAGCAGCCAAGCTGCCTCAACCTCCCTGCTAGAGCAGTGTGCTTCCGTTTGTGTGTTATTAAACCATCAACACATTGACACACTGGGTCTCTCTAAACTCCTGCTAAAAGGGCAATTAATTAAGTGGCTGCTGCAATGTAGGGGGAACAATTTTTACTCACAGAGGCCCATGTGCTCCATAGCAGCTATTTCTAGGGACTTGCACAGATTTTCTCCTGAGTCCAAACCTTAAATACAAGGTTTGGCATGGTTGGTTGTAAGGGGAGATATTTACACACACCCCCTAAAGTTGTGACTTTTGCAAACACCAAAATAGCATCAGTTCTGCTGCCCACACTTTGTTAATTGGTAGGAATTCTAGAAAATATTATAATTAATTTTATTGCAATTAATTTTTAAGTTTTGCACATTTAAAAGCTGCCAGTGGTATGAAACCAGCTTAAAAAAAAGCATCTTGCTTTGTTCTTTTGATAATAATCTCTTCTGTTGTTACTTTGCTAGTATAACCCAGGATTTTGAGAGTGGGTCTCTCTGCTCCCAGGACACCTTCTTCCCTAAAGCTTGCCCTATCCTCTCAGAGGAAAGATGAGAAAAAACAGCTCCCTTGCTGCTGGGGAAGCACTTCTCCACCTGGAAACAGTACACCTGAGCAAGAAAAATCTATTATATTTAACAATTTGATTAAAATAGAAATTTTCCCCACAGGGACAGATCAATTGGTATCAAAGGCAATTGGGAGGCACCATAAGTAAATGGCCCATTGGACATAAGGGGCAAGTCTGGCTACAGAAACAGGGCTGACAACTCCAACACAGGTAGATCACAGATACACATTCCAGACAAGAAAGAACTTCCCTTCTCCACCCAATTTAAGGTCATTCCCTTCCAGGCAGGCCATCCAGAGCAAAGCTAACACAAACACCAAAGCATTTAGAAAAATGGCAGTTTAATGTGTAGTGGTAAGGTGATACGAGAAACAAACCATTAACAGAGTGCTACAGAAAGGAATGTGTCAATTTTTTCTTAAGCACCCAAATGAAAAATGTGAGCAAACCTTCTGAATACTCTCTTAAGGGACATATTCTCTTCTTAAGATGCACATTGATGATATTGTTAATGTCTAAAAAAATCTGATTAACACAAATGATTTGGCAACTCCAATTCTCAAGCTGTGGAAAACAGGCTAAAAAAGCCATAAAATTATGCTATGATCTCTAAACCCAATATAATTGGGCAAAGACAGATCTTCAAGTTGCTTTGCTACAGCTTTGAATCCAACTGAAGATCTTTTCCTGACCCACAGTCAGGGAATCAATTCACAGAATTAGCGAATAACTTCCAACACTTTAAGAAAAGTTGATTTCTTCCCCACCGACTCACCAGTGCTTGTGCCATCTAGTGGCTCCTTTCTTCAGGTGAGTACCATGGCTCCTCATTAAAAGCCTTTAGTTAAGGCTGCTTCTTTTATTAACTTAAATGAAAGGCTAGAATGCAATGCAGAACACCACTGCTGACAAAGTATCACAGAAGAGAAATTCACCCTCTTCTCCAGATACCAACCGCTAACATGAAGCACTTGTACCAAAAAAGGACATGACAAAACTACATTTTCCCTTTCTTCAAAAAAGCATTGTATCCCCTTAAACCTCTAACTAGCACATAGAGCAAAGTAACTGTTCACATCAAAAAATTGATCCTTTAGAGTAGCACAGCTCTCCTCATTCTCAATTATTTAGGTCTGAAAGATCCCAGCTTGGTTTTTCTGTATGTTTTATTAGAAAAAAAATAACTATAGCTTCAATTTGGGTTCTTTTGCCTCTAAAGCCTTGGTTGCTAGTTCCACTCTCTCTTTTAACAAGCTAGCTTCTTCAGCACTCTTTTGGGCTTGTGCATGTTTCAGTAAGAAGTGGGTAAGGAAGAGTTTCAAGCCTTCCCGCAGCACTCCCAGTTTGGGGTTGTCAGATATCCTGTAAAGATACAGATGAAAAACATTATTTAGTCTTCCCCATTTCAGAAGTTTCTTAATTTTATCATCTTCTTCAAACAGAGCTGTAGAAAAAAATCCAACCCATAAAAGAAGTTTTATTGAAGAAGCTTTCAAATTACCAAGTCTACCTTGGTTTGGCAAACAGCCCAAACACTCGACATACAACTGGCCTCAACAATAAAATGGAATATTGGAGCCTCAGGCTTGCTTTATGTAAACAATTACATTACAGCAAAGAACAAAGCAAACACCGTGTTCTGCAAATGTTGTGTTGCTGCATGACAGCTGAAGCATCACCCCCTAATTTTTTCTAACTTTATGTGACATTGCAAGTCTTATCCACTCAAGTCCTAAGCATCTTTAAGGATGGAAATTTCCCAGCCTCTTCAGGTAACCCTGTCCCATATAAAAAATAAGATTTTTCAGAGAACATTGGTAAAAAAAACCATTAAAAATACCCCAAACTTTTGCCTCATTAGTATTACTTTCTTTTTCCTTCTTAAGATACATCCTAGCAATGACTGCTGGCAGAGTAAATCCCACTCCACACAGGTGGTACAGCAATAAGGGAAACAGGGAATTACAGAGCTCTGCTCATGAAAACCCTACAACCAACATGATACATTGAGTATCTGGAAGCCTTATTTTGTATAACAGTTGCATCTCTATCAGAGCCTGTACCAACACACATAGGACACACTCGCCCCACTCAGCCAGGAGAGCTCACATTTTAAGGGACAGAGGGCTGATGTGTGGAAATGGCACAGTGTAATTCCAAATAAAATAGGCAAACTTCTTATCTTCCAAATTACTGCTCAACAAGGGTTCTCTGGAGATGCCAGTGATCACTCACCTCATAAAAATGTCAGTAATTTCTTCCTCATCTGCTTTGGTTAACAGTGTGCTTAATACCTGTCGTAAGAAACGGACTTTAGGTTTGTCCAGTTCACTGAATTCAATCACCTGGCAGACAGAGAGGGAGAATTAGATTAATTCAAGTATTTCAAACAGCTGGTCTTCTCTCCTAAATGAAGAACTTTTAGCACCAACTGGCCTCTGCATACACTGAGCCTTGAGTTTAGCACAGAATAATTACCTGAGAAGGCTGCCTCCAAAAGCCAATCAATAATGAAAGCAAAGAAAACCTTCTAAGGAATAGAAGTCTACTGGTACCAGAATACCAGATGTCCTTTCTCAATTAGATAAATACTTCGTAAGTACTTGGGACAATCCATTTAATTGCTATGGACTCCCCATCCTGAAATCCAAGAAACCTACTCAGCACTTTCTTGTCTAATAAAAACAACATCAGCTAAAAACCATAGCACAAAATCCACTGGCAAAGCCTGCTAATGAAGGGCCCTCAGTTCCAACTCTGGATACACTAAAGGAAATAATCTCACAACTGCTCTAGATAAAGAAATGTAGACTTTCCTTATGCCTGGGTCACCACAGGCTCCCTTCCCCAAATGACAGCATTGCCATAATCAACTGGAACAATTGGGTAATTTTTAAACAAGTTTATCTTAGCAAAATCAGATAAAACACCAGACAGGTAACAGAGAAAATATGCCTTCCATAGAACTAGCAAAAGCAGGGAAAACATAGAGGGATTTGAAAAGAAAACACACCAACCTTGAGAACTGAAAGTGGCAGTGATTTTGTCCTTATTAAGTGAGCCAGCAGTGAAACCAAGTTGGAGATGGCAGCAGTTGACTGGTTTTCTAAGTCTCTGATTTTGTCCCAAATACTAAACTGAAATGTCACCTAGAGGTCAAAGGTAAAAAAATAATCCTACAAATCAAGTGGCTGTTTAAATGAGTAACAACATAACAAACCTTTTGACCTTCTATACTTTATAAGCCCTCCTTTAATTAACAGAAATGCTTGATCAGACTGTTCCAATTATTTTAAAATGCATAAAACAGAAGAAAGAAAACATTCAGCATTTCATTTCCTATTCAGATCTGACTATCGGTATGCCTTACTGAATGCTTAGCCACAGCAGCAGAATTTTTCCTTGGGATCAAGATCCTAACAGGCATGTATCCATTCTCAGGTACTCAGTAACTGTCTTCCTAATCACAATCATGACACAAAACCAATGAAGCGACAGATTTGTCTTTACCTGAAATCGTCTTTCATATCCACAAAACTTGCTGGCCAAAAATGCATAGAAGGGGTTGAATGTCTTCTCCTGTAAGCAGCAGTAAAGGATGACATGAACTATTTCTCTCTCCTGTTGATCTTTCAGTCCAAGCCTAAAATTTAGCAAGAAATTGAGAATCATTTTGTAAGGAAAAACTTGCCGACACAAAGTAAAAGCTACAGTCAACATCTGAGAGAAATACTTTAAAACCTCTCCAAACATCACATTAAATTTTACTCGTTAAAAAGTATCTATGAAGTCTTTAAAACTCCTAGTGGACTCCTTTAAGAGTATTGGCTAAACAAGTATCCTGGTATGGCACTGTGGAAATGATGAAGCATTACGGACATTAGCATTCATCCTCTCTCCTGAGTGAAACTGGGTTTGTGAAGAAGGTGTGACCTTTCAGCTGATGAAGAGGATCCAGTCTCACTCTCTCCTTTTTGTCACCAGTGATGTAGCCCACTCTCTTCACTGACACCTCTGTAATCACTGAGCCACTTCAGGGAGCTCTTCTGGCTTCAAATTAATTACTTTCATTTGCAGTAATGAGGAAAGGGACTAGAAAAACTATAGCAGCTTGGATTTCAGATAGTTTAAATTATCCTTTAACCACACCTCAACTCTGCCAGAATTAGCACCAGATGAATCAACAAGAGCAGTTAAAATATTTCTTTATATGCTCTTCCTCACGAGACTGACATAGAAGATACAAATACAAATTCCCATACACTCTGAAACACATGTTCACACTTAAGTTAATTCCTTCATTGACAATTATGTGTGTGTTCCATTCCACTCTGCCAGATGTGGGCAGATTTAAGAATTCCTCTCTTTGAGTTTGCTGTATAAACACACACCAGGCAGCCTGCAGAGAGATTTTCTGCCAAGCCTGTATGTATTCAGATTTGTGTACTAGCTTAAATGGCACAGATGAGAGTCAAGTCCAATTTGCAAATTGAGCTGCCAGGTCTTGGCAAGAGCTGCAGCAGCAGCTAATTTCTTTTAATTGAACAGGCCATATTAAGATATTGGAATGACTCCACCACAGTCATAAGTCCAAGCTTTGTTTTGCAGAAGTGGCATTTAATCAAATATTAGTTGACTTTATTACAAAGTCTGTTTTGGTTCAGTAAGCAAATTAAATAATTGCACGCCATCCTGGTAAGACAATACCCTTGAGTTACAAGGCTGAGATAGAAAAGTTCAGACCTGATCTCTCCCCACCCAGTTCCTACAGACTTAAAATTAATATTCTCACAAGGACAAGGAATAGCTTAGTTTGAGCTCTTCCCTGATCATATCTTCTACTGAAGAGCTGCTTCTCAAGGGGTAAGGGAATTGGTCTTAATGTGGAGCAAACCCAAAGCTAGTAAGTTCTGCAAGAGGGAAGTAGAGGTGCTAGAACACTACCAGGTCATGCAAGTATGGGCAGAGATGGCTTATCAAGGTGGCAAGAAGTCAAAGAAGTGGCAGTAGTACTGAAATCACAGCAAGCCAGCAAAAAACCCAAGAGACGTTCTGCAGGGGCTTCTGGTCTGCCTCTGTAAGGAAACAAGCCTGCAGCAGCCTTCCATCCACTCTACTGGGATACACAGCTCCAATGCAAAAAGACATAGGCTCCTTACATCAAAAGATGCTGCAAATCACAGCTGCAGCTAGGAGTGACAACAACAGGGGCTATTCCTTTCTTCTGACTGCCAGTCAGTTCTGCCTGCCCTCATCAATCCTTACACCAGGGTTCTGGTCCCTTCTCCTACCCTTTTACCCTATGTGGATCCCTAGCTATGCACTTCTTTTAATTGCATTATCAACTGAATTTTCTTATGCCCAGACCAGAAGTGCTGTATTTACAACCTATTTTTAGTTCTGGGCTGATTTCTGTACTAGGCTGTACTTACTTCAGAAGTTTTTCGAAGGCATCCATGAAGTCTTCACTCATCATCAAGACACAAAAAATACTTCTCCTGATATCAGTGTTCATTCTCAGCTTACGAGCAAGCTCCATTATTTTTGAACTCACCTGAAAATAAAGTTATATGCTATTTTATTTATGTTTGCCTTAAAAAAAGCTGTTTCTGTACAGCCTTAAATAACACCATCAATGAAACTCTCCAGTAAACCATGAATCACCAATCCAAAGGTCCTGAGCTTTTGTCCAGAGGCACAGGAATCATCAGGAGCTTTTTCAACTATGGAAATACATTTTAATCTACTTTAATTGTGCCAATTAATTTTAAGACACGCTTCTTTAATGTGAGTAATTCACCATGATCATCTCATCACATTACTTTTGGAATCAGCTTGGATATATGCCACAGGCAGACACCACAACCTGTCAGCATTCCTACTAGCAAATCCACTGTTGAATCAAGTCTCTTCTTTCACCTTAGCAATTCCACAGGATAAGAAAAAACAAGCTAAACCATATTTGCAGTAACAGCTCTTATGAAGCACATGAGTACAATATTTAAAAAAACCCGAGAGCAGAATTTACAGTCTGAAAGCTTGGTCTTGCAAGAGCACGTGAAGGTTTTTTTGGTGGGCTCTGAAATGAACTTATTGACACGCATGAAAAATCTTCAAGAGATCACAAACACTTAGACTTATAATTTGGATTTACCTTTCCTACAGGCAGCTTTTGCTGAGCCTGGCTTTTTGTATCACTGATCATTGGTGCTCCACTCCAGGATGATCCCACGATCCACCAGCGACCAACCTGGTCAGCACTGAGGAGAGACTCCAGTGACACGCGGAGCTGAGTGTCCTTCCCTGAGCCACTGCTGTGAATCTTGAATAACAAAACAAAAATAAAAACCAACACAAAAGCTTTTATTTGAAACTTTTTTTTTCTCTTTTCTTACAGAAAACAACAAATACTTTAATTACTTAAAATTATTTTTAAACAAAAACTTTACACATAGAAGTTCGTATCTCCATAAAGGTCTTCTCCCGTGCTTCCTCCCCAACCTTTGTTTCAATCAGCAACCTGAAAAGAATTTACAAGTTTCCCATATGCTGTATTTTTTAAAATGCATAAAGTTGCATAAATCTACATGTAGAAGCTCTTGGGTTTTTTATATGAAAAAAGAGATACTAATCTAAAAGGAGAGTTCTTCCAATCACAAAGTTTGCTTTGAATTCAGAGGATGCTGACATTGCAGCATCTTACAAATCTGCTCATGATTTTCCTTTTGAACACTTGTGACTATATAAAATGACACAACAAACTGCCTTATGTGTTGTACAGTTCAAATAACAAAAACTTTAAACTCTGAACAACATCAGAATTTTCAACAACGAAGTCTAGAAGTGTATCAGAAGGACTGCAAAAATTTAAGAGAGGAAATCCTACAGAACTAGGTTACCTAGCTTGTTTTTGCCTGGCCTCTTATCCTCATATGCATATACTGCACTGATAAATTACTTTCACCCCTTTTATACTGGGCTGTTCTAGACAAACTGCCCATTCTGTAAAAAAAAATAAAAACAACCCACCAACAAAAAAACCCCAAGAAAGCTGACATCCAACACAAATAATTACTCCTGGATAATAACAAGGCTACACCAGCCAAGAAAGTTCTCACCAGTGCTCTCTGCAATTTTCGGAGTCTTTCGACTGGTTCAGGATCATAACCAGGAATCTTACGCATGTCATTGTTCCTAAGTGCCAGCATAGTCTCCAGCATAAATCGAACCTATTGGGAAAAGAAATACTGCTGTGGATTCTGAGCTGTGGGGTTATTAAGTAAAGTAGAAGAGTGTACTTTGAAATTACTGTTCTGTGAGAATAAGCAGCTCAGCTGGCAATATACACCAAAATCTAAATACAACATGTTTAACCCCTATTACATTAATTTGCGTACAAGCTTCATCTGCTAAACACTACACCTCAGTGACCATTTCCTGAAATGTACAAAATATCACAAAATAAAAAAACTATTCACTGCATAAGACACAAACCAGTCCTGTCTCACCCATCATGAGCATTTTGGTCTGTGCTCCACGAACTAATGCCGACAGACAGACAACTGAATAGAATGTAGCAGAAAATGTTTCTGTAAATTAAACTATGTATCCAAGTACTTACTACAGATAGTTGAGAATATACAATCTTTGGAACAAACACATACCCTAGTCTGATCCTGGAATTTCTTCTCTGCTGTACTTGCTTTCCTCTGGGCTTCAGTTATCAGTTCTTTCAAAGCCAATGCATCATCTTTTCTTAAGGAAAAGCCCACATTTTTCAGAAGAAACAAAATCAGCTCGATCTCTTTTTCAGTGAAAGTGCTAACAAGCTTTTTCAGAATATCAAAGATCAGCAGGCAATGAACCACATGGAAGTTATACAGATGAGCAATCAAGGCAAGCAGATTTTCACATTCTTTCCCTTCAGCATCACTTTTACAGAGTTCATCAAATTTCTTCACCACAGCTTCCAAAAAGTGAGCACCGACCTGGCAACAATTCCATTAAGGGGAAAAAAAATCCGGCAGTTAACTGTAAGTAGATTTTACAGACATCTGTAAAACTAATTTTTGGATCACTGCCACTAATAATTTTAAAGAAATATTGTTGCTCCTCTCAACCAATATGGAAGTTCTACATTTACATACACAAATATCTAAGTGTTGTGACATTTTTCTAGACGTCTGTTATTTACACTTCATATTTGACATCCAGTTGCCTTTTAAAGCCTGTGCAAGAAAAACTAGTATTGTGAACCTACAGTATACATACATCAGCATTTATTTATATAATATTCATGGACACATATTAGCATCTTTCCAGCTGTCAGGCTAGCATGCTGTTACTGCTAGTCATTCATCCAGGAAAAGCTGCATGTCAAAAAGCAAACGCGTTCCTGAGTTTGGCATTCCAGAACAAAAACCTTAACAAGAGGATAAAAAATAGTATTTGTGAAAAAATCCCCATAATACCAAGTTTTCACAGTTGCTGAGCATAAGGTGAAGCTGCTTTTGAAGTGGGGATAATTCTTAGACGTTTGTCAGTGGTACAGCTGGGAAAGGAGATTTTGGGATATATTTATTTCTCAAGAGAGAACTAATGCTAAAGGCTGGGATTAGAAAGTCTACAGGCTCTAAAACACAGGGAGGTAATGAATACATTGCTGCTAAATAAGATATTCACCCATTATTATTGTGCTAAAATCTGCTGACCTTAAGAAAACCAGAAGTCCCAGCAGCAGTACTGACTTGCATTACAAGCCTCAACCCAGCTTAGGTGTTAACTATGCAATGGCTGCACAAATTTATAAACACAGGACAACTTCTGCATTGCTCAACCTAATCTTCAGTGCAGCTGTACTATCACACTTTCATGCAATGAATATTGTACATTTATTTTACAGAAACATTGTATTTGCAGTTAGAACTGCCTTTCAAGAAGCAAATAGGGACAAAATAGAAGTTTAATGCCAAGGCTACATGGAGAAAGCTGCTGTAATTGCATTCATCTGATATTTAATACGGTTTCAGAGCCAGCATTCAGGCCACAGTATGACAAACTGAAAAACTTGCATTAATACATCTTTTGCATTGAGATGTAGGGGGAAGAAAAAAGAGTAATCTAATAGGAACATACTGCTGAAACAGCTGTTTCCGGACAGACATTTCACTGAATTAGCTAAAATCTTCCTTTTGATATCAGGAGCTTCAGCATAAGCTTGGGTGAGAGGGATTTTACCTCATTCATCAGGCTTAAAAACACAAAACAAACCCCCTCCAAAAATTGCCATGCCTTTTGAAGTTTTTAATATTCCACATAATATTAAGTTATAACTACTTAATTCCACTGATAATTTGCACAACTTGCTTAGAAAATAAGTTTATCCACCATTGTAAAAGGATTCCCGCAGTTGTAACACTTTTCTTATCTGTATAGTTCATAAACAATAGTTCATAGTTCAAAAACAATACTCTCATGTATCCATGAGAACAAAAATGGATTTGTGTAACTAAAGGGAAGAGAAGGTGAAAGTTAGAAATTTTTGATTACTGGGTGCAGAAAGATTTTGAAGAAAAAATAATGGTTTTATAACTGACCAATGATAACTCATGGAAGAAATCAAATCAGATAAAGCAACAGACTTAGACCCTTTCACTTGTGGAAGCCTTGCAAATAAGCCACAAAATACTAATGAAACTCAACTAAAGATGCTTGTTAATGCCACAGTTAAAAATTACAAGGCAATTCAAACAAAATGTCAAGGAAAAAAACACTCTACAATGTGTATTTTATATCAAATTTGTCCCAAGCACAGGAATTACCTCAATTCCTATGTTATTATGAAGGATGCTGACCAGAAGGACATGCTCCATCAGCAATCTTGTGGGCATGGCGACTGGAGTAACACAGGCATTCATGAGAATGTCTGTCAGAGTGTCATTCATGTCCTTCCTGCTGTTGGCCATGTAGAGCTCTTCCATCTGTCCACTGATGGAGGACAAATTTGGTTCACTCAACCTATGGAGAAACAAAATCCAGTGTTCACTCTTTCTTCTCCTTACATGGTTCCACAATTTTGAGTTCACTCAACAAACAACCATTCTTTTTAGCGAAACTATTTTGACTTAAAAATAAAAGATTGAAGATTGATGACTGGAAGGGACCTTTTTTATTTTTTCTGTGTTTACTAAACTAAAAAAGTACAGTACATTTTTAAATTCTAGTATAGTTTAAAAAAATTATATGTAAAAACATGTTAGCAACAGTATTTACAAAGCATTGTCATTCTGCTTACTGTCACACTGAACTATTACAAAAAGAGACTACAAAAAGATCTATTACAAAAAGAGACTCGTTTTAGCAGTCTTTGAAGAAATTAAGAAACTAAATGAAAATAAATTATATTTTAACATAAATGATATATCAAATTTCAAATGACTGAACAAACTCTAGTCTATGTTTTACAGGTAACAGATGAAAATTGCCAATAGATTTCTGATTTAAAAAATACTCTAAAACTGAAATGAATGTTAATTACGTTTTCTATTCTGCCGTACTTTAACCTAGGAAGGGTTGCTCCTCCTCAGTTGTAGTGTTGGAGAAATTTAATTTATTTAAAAACCCAAACCAAACCAAAACCTGTTTTCTTCTGAGTTTTTTTTTTTTTAATAATCATACTCAACTGACACTTAGTGAATTACACCTAGCACTTGCAGGCAACTGCTGTGTGGAATCCAGCCCAATCTTAAATTTATTTTCTAGATTTTTCAACATATATAATGACTAACTTTGAAGAATTTATACCAATAAAGATAATTATTCTTAACAATAGCAGACATGATTGCCAACTTAAAATCAGTTTGTGAAGAGAAAAGTCACATCCCTGTCACCTGGGCTTGAATGATGAGCATTGTCAAATTGATCCAGAAAGATGAATGACTTTCCTTATTACGTTACCTATTAATGAGGCCATTCACCATTTTCTTCAGTCTTCCTAATTCTTCTCTTTTCTTGTCATCTAGTGCCTCCTCCGCTTTCCTTATTTGAGGAGGAATATACTTTGCAGCACCGTGATTATCACTCTTAGGAGGAAAACAAGAAAACAAGGTATCAGATGAGACCAGTATTTTAAACACAAATATATATTTCTATTTAAGATTAAAGTACCAAACTTCTAGTTAAGGTTATGTCTTACCATCTAATAATCAATGCCAAAGAAAAACATGAAGAAAAGAAGCAGACAAAAAAATCACCTTTTATGAGAAACTTGACAACAGCAAAGTCCCTCTTCCTTAACTTTAAGTTATGATCATTAGAACCTGACATCCTAAATCTTGGTTTTACTCAAGTTTTATCAGACACAGTTTAAGTTTAGGCCCATGAGGGCTAAATGACCTGTGTGACCTGCTCTCCTCCACCCATTCAACAAGATCTAATCCTGGTAGAACCTCTAAGGTCGTTCAGAAAGTAACACTTCACTGTGTAACCATGCTAATTTCAACACAAGCTCTTTGCAGAAGGGCATGATAATATTCTTACACTCTAATGCCAGGGCAGGTCCTTTTATTTGCAGATTTCACACACAGCTCACACATGCCTTGTGCTGGAGGGTATTACCTGCCACCAGCCTGACTCGGGAACTCTTCCCTCCACATCTAACAAGTGTCCCGAGGACCTGGCAGACCCCTCAAATCAACACTGTGGCTGGGCCCGGTTGTTTTGAACCAGGACAACACTCCACGTGGCCCGACTGGACAGCAAACATGCGGAGATTCAACTCTGCTCTGTGTTCAGGCTGCGGGATGTGCTTTGGGAGGCAGGTCTGTGCTACCTGAGGGGAGCATCCTACCTCTGCCTCCTCCTCCTCCTCTTCCTCGCTCGAGGGCTCGCTGGCCTCTGGCACCCCGTCGTCCTCGGGGGACGAGCTCTCGCTCTCCCAATGTCCTTCCCCGTCATCCGCCTCGGAGGGCTCCGAGGCGTCTTCCTGAGCCTCCTCGTGCCCATCTTCCTCCTCGTCCTCTCCATCCTCCTCGTCCTCACCACTCTTCCCCTTCCGCGGCGGGCGCTCCCGCGGCCCCGGCTCGCTTTTCTGCTCCTCCTCGTCGCTGCAGTCGCACAGCTGGCTGAGCCCGGCCCGTGTGCCCAGCGCTCCCAGCACGTATCCCAGCCCGTCCCGCAGGAAGCTCTCGGGCACCCGCTCGGCCGCGGGCCCTTCCTGCTTCTTCTTGCGCCGCTTCCCGAGCCCCAGCTGCCGCTCCAGCCGCCGGATCTCCTTCTCCTCCTCTTCGTTGGCTTCCAGCAGGGCTCGTTTCCGCGCCGAGGTGGCTGCAGCGGCCGAGTGTGCCTCAAGGGCTGTCGATGTCGGTGCCGACACCGGCCTGGGCCGCTGCTTCCCAGCGGCAGGCGAAGCCGGGGCCCCGGGACGGGCGGCAGGAGCCGGCTTGGCCTGGCCCGGCTTAACTGGAGCGGGCTTGACCTGGCCCGGCTTGGCTGGAGCGGGCTTGGCCTGGCCCGGCTTGGCTGGAGCGGGCTTGGCCGGGGCCGGCCTGGCCGGAGTGGGCTTATGCGGGACGGTGGGAGCCTCCACCAGCTCCCCGCGTTGGAGTCGCCGGCGGCGGCTCCGCTTTAGTCTGCGCTTCTCCTTCCTGGCGTCCCGGCGACTTCTGCGGTTGTACCTCTCCGAGTCTTTGAGCAGGGCCAGCGGTGGCTGGCCGCCGGCAGCCTGCACATAGTCCTGCACCGCCTGCCGCAGCCGGTCCAGTTTCCCGCCGCGGCGGGCGCGGACGGCCGCCCCCCGCTTCATCCCGCCCGCAGCCACACCGCGCCTGGGCGCCGCCATCTTGGACAGGGGCCGGGCCGGCGCTTCCGCCGCGCGGCCGCCATGCCGGGCACAGCGCCCCCTGCTGGGCGCGGGCGGTGCAGCTGTGAGGGGACGGGGCCTGGAGTGCTGCATCAAAAGCGCTCCTGCTGCAGAGAGCCCCTCGCTTGTGCGTGTGTATTTAAGAATCACAGAACCATCGAAGAAATTAGGTTGGAAAAGACCTCTGAGATCA
Organism: Buphagus erythrorhynchus; assembly: GCA_013400855.1. Classification (NCBI taxonomy): domain Eukaryota; kingdom Metazoa; phylum Chordata; class Aves; order Passeriformes; family Sturnidae; genus Buphagus; species Buphagus erythrorhynchus. Next base: position 119,407 of record VZTT01032884.1, on the reverse strand, counting down.
TCGAGTCCAACTTATGACCGAACACCATCACGGCAACTAGACCGTGGCATTAAGTACAGTGTTTAAGAAAACACTTCCAGGGACCGGNGGCTTGGCTGGAGCGGGCTTGGCCGGGGCCGGCCTGGCCGGAGTGGGCTTATGCGGGACGGTGGGAGCCTCCACCAGCTCCCCGCGTTGGAGTCGCCGGCGGCGGCTCCGCTTTAGTCTGCGCTTCTCCTTCCTGGCGTCCCGGCGACTTCTGCGGTTGTACCTCTCCGAGTCTTTGAGCAGGGCCAGCGGTGGCTGGCCGCCGGCAGCCTGCACATAGTCCTGCACCGCCTGCCGCAGCCGGTCCAGTTTCCCGCCGCGGCGGGCGCGGACGGCCGCCCCCCGCTTCATCCCGCCCGCAGCCACACCGCGCCTGGGCGCCGCCATCTTGGACAGGGGCCGGGCCGGCGCTTCCGCCGCGCGGCCGCCATGCCGGGCACAGCGCCCCCTGCTGGGCGCGGGCGGTGCAGCTGTGAGGGGACGGGGCCTGGAGTGCTGCATCAAAAGCGCTCCTGCTGCAGAGAGCCCCTCGCTTGTGCGTGTGTATTTAAGAATCACAGAACCATCGAAGAAATTAGGTTGGAAAAGACCTCTGAGATCATCGAGTCCAACTTATGACCGAACACCATCACGGCAACTAGACCGTGGCATTAAGTACAGTGTTTAAGAAAACACTTCCAGGGACCGGGACTCCACCATGTCCCTGGGCAGCCCATTCCAGTCACTCTTTCTGTGAAAAAATTCCTCCTGTTGCCAAAACCTGCAGTTTGAGGCTGTGTCCCCTCGTCCTATCACTTGTTACCTGGGAGAAGAGCCCGACCCCCGCCTGGCTACACCTCCTTTCAGGTGGATGTAGAGAGCGATAAGGAGCTCACTCCTGAGCCTCCTTTTCTCCAGGCTAAACACCCCCAGCTCCTGCAGCCACTGCTTGCAGGATTTATGCTACAGACCCTTCAGCAGCTTTGTTGCCCATTTTTAGATATGCTGCAGAAAGAAAATGCAAGGCTTGTCCCTCTTCTTACTCCAGGGGCTGGAGCAATTTGTCCTTCACAGCCCTGGCTGTAATCACACGGCTTCCATGGGGCACGAGGCTCTCGCTGATGCCTCTTGAGGAGCTAAAGGACACCAGCCCCCGGCCACTCTTCCACCTGCCAAGAGCCACATTTTGGGCCCCTTCCAACACTGCCAAGCTCAGATGCTCTTCATGAATGTGCCAGAGCCCACATCCATGTTCATGGCCTTCTGTAGAGGTCCTTGGGGGTGCTGATGGATGACAAGTTGTCCATGAGTCAGCACTGTGTCCTTGTGGCCAAGAAAGTCATAGGATCCTCAAATGCATTTGGAAGAACATTGCCAGCAGGTCAGGGAGATGATGCTGCCTCTCTGCTCAGCCCTTGTGAGGCACATCTGGAATGCTGTGTGCAGTTCTGGCTCCTCAGGACAAGACAGACATGGAGCTCCTGGAGCAAGTCCGGTGGAGGGTACAAAGAGGATTAAGGGACTGGAGCATCTCTGTTATGAGAGAAGGCTGAAGGAGCAGGGCCTGCTCATCCTCTAAAAGAGATGACAGAGGGGACCTCATTAATGTATATAATTATCTACAGGAGGGTGCCAAGAGATGGACCAGGCTCTTCTCAGTGGTTCCAAGCAATAGCATATGAGGCAATGGGCAGGAACTGATGCACAGAAGTTCCACCTGAACATGATGAAGAACTGTTGTGTGGGTGACCATGCACTGGAACAGATTGCCCAGAGAGGATGTGGAGTCTCCCTTACTGCAGGAATTCCAGAACCACCTGGATGCAATCCTGTGCCATGTGCCTGGGATGACCCTGCTTGAACAAGGGGGTTGGAATAGATGACCCACTGTGGTTCCTTCCAACCTGACTGATTCTGGGATTCTGTGACTGGTGCCAACTTCTCTTGGGCCATTTCCACCCTCACCAGCGTTCAGGACAAGGTGATGCCACTGCTGGGGCCTGTGTCCCTGCCACAGGCATGCATCCTCCTGGCTCTGCCCAGCTGGTGACAGCTTGTCTGTCATCCATGTGATCAGGGGAAATTAAATGTCCCATGGCAGTTTGCTGCTGTCAGCAGGAAAACCAATTGGCCAGTCTTATTTTTAGTCTCTGCTGTGCTCCAGGCTTATGGAGCCTGCTGGATATGTGCCAGTCATGTCTGGCAGATGCCTGGAGTTCCCCAAAACACTGAATTTTTCCCAAGTTTCATTGAAAACTGGGCAAAGGAAAGAATTTCTTGGCTGTACAAAGAGCCAAGAAATGAGCTTAGACCTTAGCAGACATGAAAAAAACACAAATGAAAGCCAGCACACATAACCCAGTTTCAGAAAAAGGGTTGGTCTTGAGCCTGCTGTGGGGACCAAATCCAGTGGAAGTCAGGTTTTATTTTGTTTGTTATGGTACTCCTGACCTCTTTTGGACAATGAAGTACTGCACAGGATTTACATTTTACCTGACAATTTAATATGGCTTTATTACTCAGAAGATTATTTTTGTCTTTCTATGCATGTTTCCATATTCTCTGATTACATCATATGTCCTAGATGACCCATGCCTCAGAAATTCAGCTTTCTCAAGGCTGATGCATAATGAATCTTTCATCCTCACTGACAAAATATGTTGCATTGATTTGTCAAGGCATTCCTTTTGCTACATTTTAAACTATATATTATGTTGTAATTTATTGCTGGGCCACTCTTTATTCATGCACAGACAGCTCACATGCATTTTGCATCCTATTTATAGATTTATTGATAACAGTAATCCAGTGGCATGCCAGAATGCAAGATAAATACAGCTGAATATAGTTTGAGAAAATATTAGGTGCTTTTAGAACCGTAAGATTTGCATCTTCCTTGTGTCTCATCATGTAATTTGTTATTCAGAGCAAGAGAGCTTTCCAATAATTGGAAATTTCATGTATTTTCAAAGAGAGAAAATGCCAATATTTGCCTTCTTCAATAATTCATGTCACAAAGCAAAATGTGAAGAGCATGTATTTTGTTGAACCCCATAACCCCAAATTTGGATGAAAATGGACATGTTACTTTTGCAAAAAATATATGGATAGTATTATTATTACCTGTTTTTGAAGTAAAAATACTTTCAAGGAATTTAAACAATATTTCAGACAAAATGCAAATATCATAGTCAAGAAGATGTAATATTTAAAGAAATACCAATCTGTTTAATAGACTAATCCAGCATTCAAATCTCGTGATGCTGTATCAAAAGACATACAACACTTACATTACAACAAATATTACAGATCCTATCCCAGAATATTGCAGTTTATTATTTTGCATTTACCAATTTGGCTTTGAGTAGCTGATAAATACAGTCTTCTTAAGGTCTAAAATGTGAATAAATTTGAAACTCCTGCTAAGGACTCTTCCAACATTCCTGAGTTGTCTAAATACCAGAAAAGGGAGGAAATTCAGTTTCCATTTCACAAATTTCACTTTTAGATCTCTGCATCATGTGAGCATCACTTACCAAACAGGAATTTGGAATTGAGGGAACATTTTGTAATTGTTCTTTGTTTTGACAGTGATCCCACATCACAGAACAAGCCACGAGGGCAGGCTTTACATTTGCAATGAAACTGAGCATAATGGCATGATTCACTGGAAATGGAAGTTCATATAAAATTGTTGCTTCCTGCTGAGATAATCTTTGTTAACAGATTTCCTTTCCTATTACTTTATATTCATGGATTATTATTTCCCAGCCCTCAGCAGAATGAGCAGAATACAATTCCTTTAGCTGCCTGTCTGCTATTGTCTCCTGTTCACCTCCTACATGCCATGAAAATGTGCCATTGCTACATAATGCACATAGGTGGATTCTGGCTCTTTTGTAATTTATGGCTATTGAGAATATTTACCACCACAGGAAATTTCAAAGCAGCACCAGAAAGATTTTTAGACTGAGCTTGTAAGGGTGGCTCTTTGTTCTCAACAATGGAGAAAACAGCCTGATTAATGTAAGAACATGGCTTTAAATACAAAGCCTTTTTTGACTCTACAGAATAAAAGCTTCTTGCCAGAATGAATTTATTCCAAGCACTAAGAGTCTCCAAACAGTGCAAGTGACTCTGCATGAGTACCCAGCACAGCATCCATCTATTGGAGGTACTGCCTCTCCCCATGTCATACTTGTCCCCACCAGGATCAGCAGAACTGAGATTTGGTCTACTGGGAAAGATTGTCTGTGGAAGGACATTTTTCTTCTGGAAAACATTTTCCAGAGTCTCAAGGCACTACAAAGTTGCTGTTTCTTCAGATGTGTTTCAGTCCCATCTATTGCAGAAGGTATTGGTAGGTAAAGAAAGTGGTTTCCGTAATGTTTTAAAGATACATCCCTGTTGCTCAGAATCTTGGTGGAGTTTTTTTGGTTGTTGGTTTGTTGGGGTTTGTTTGTTTGTTTTTGGGTTTCTGTTTGTTTTTGGTTTTTTTTGTTTGCTTCCCCCACCCAGGGTGTATGTGCTAAACAATTCCTGCAGTCTTGGTCTGTAGAAAGCTTAGCCAGGTATGCTGAAAACTGACTACACAAAGAGTCTAGAAAAATACTTGTTCTGGCACTTTCTCCCACATTTCCATCATCTTTGTACCTGACCTTGGGCTGGTCATTTATCTTCTCTCTGCTGCCTTTGTACAAAATGAGCTTCCTTCCATCATTCTGAGACTAAAGCCACACAAGTGTGTCCTGTATCTCCAGGTTTATCGGCTGAGGAAGTTCCACCCACAGCACCTCCCCTTGAACTGTAATTCCTGCCTCTTCTCTGGGGCTGCCTCAACAGATTTGCTGACCGAAAGCTGTTTGCTGAGTTTTTCACATAATTTCTCTCTTTTAGTCCCTAAAATCAATGTCATCTGAGTCAGTACTCGCTGGTGATACTCCTTAAAATAGATCTACCATTAGTTTAAGCTCATTTAGGCTCTTTGACTGAGACAAATTAGAAAGTAACTATGAGTATTTCACATGAGGATGTGTGTAGCTTTCCCCTTCCCCTCCAAAAAAGCAAAAGATGAAAGTGGAAACCTCAGCTGGCAAAACTCAAGTAGGGAGAAGATGCATATTCACTGATTTTAATCATTAATATCTTTTAGTTCATTGGAAGGAAGGAGTGGGTACTAAAGGTTATTATTTAGATAAATGATCCAAAAGACAAGCATTAAAAAGACGGATATGCTGAGTGAAAGCAGAAACCCATTTCCCCAATCCATTAGCATTTTTAGTTTTAAACTATAACGAGATTATCTAATATGTTGCACAAGGATGACTGAAGAAATGCAATCAGATTACTTTCTTGCTGTTAAAAGGACAAGGTAAATTGCAACTAAAACGAACTTTTAAATTAGTGTTTTGTGCCCATCATAGTTTAAAAAAAAAAACAATTGTAAATCAGAATAGCACCATTGATCAAAGTCCCACATTATGGCACTTTGCATTTTTCAAACAAAATTCATATAATCAAAGCTTCTCTGCCAAGAATTGTCTCTGTAGGAGACTTAGTACTAAACACCAGCCTTACCTAATGAACACTTGTATTGTCATTTACAAGGCAGTTTTCATCAAAAACCTGTAAATACATTCCAAGGGATCCTTTTGCCTCTGTTCTTTCTCCTTTGTTGTTAATTACTTAGCTTTAACATCCCAGTTGAAATTCTGTTCCCCGAAGATCAGTCTTTATTAGCTATTTCTTTAATTCTGACAAGGCAACTTTAGAAAAAGAATACTTAGGAGTAACACTCCAGAATAAATACCTGGAAAGGCTTGAATTCAACAAACAAATTCCCTAAACTTAACAGGTGCTGTTACTTTGTTAAAATCATATTTTACCTGTTTGTTTGTTTGTTTACTTGTAAGAGTGAAGACAGTAACTAGAGTAGGTGCTGTGCCACTGACACAGAAGCAGTGGCAGCAGTGTGCAGTGCTTCTGTTCATCCCCTGTTTCTGGTACATGGTGTAAGGTGATTGTTTCCAGAGAGAATCTCCAGCAGCTTTTTCAGCTCAGTGGGGTGCTCCTAGCTATAAAAATAAGTCTTACTGCATTTCTTCTGAGGCTTTGCTAAACATGCAAAATATGATGTGTGTCTGAACCAAATACAATGAAACATTTGGAGGTCTCTCCAGGGTGTCAGCAACCTTGTACTGAAACAATGATATCAATTTATACATTTTGGCTGTCATTCGGTATTTTAATCCCAGTTCTTATAAAGCATGATGTTATTATGTATAATATAGTATTGGTTTAAGGTACAGTTCCTGATCATGAGCTCTACTTACATGACCATAAGCAGAGTGCAGCAGTGGACTGCGCCTGTCACATCTCCAGTTACAGACCCTTCTCTCAAAGTACTTTGAAATAGCCACACTGATCTAAGCCTGACAGACAACAGAGCTCTTCTCCCTCAGTTTAAGACAGACTGAGCCAGTTTCCTTGCTCTCTGTTTATAGTCAAATGGAAGAAATAATGACTTTTAGAGGAAAAAAACCTCATCTAATTCTTATTAGGCTTCTGCATCAGGACAAGATGATCAGTGCCTTAGACTCCCTTAGCCCAAGGTGAAAAGGCTGCCTTCCATGACTGGCTTAGCTGCAGGCAATGGCCTTGGAGATACCTCATTCAGTGACTCATGCAAAGGTCATGGCAGCAAAACAAAACCATACTCACATGGCCTTAAGTAACCCTGTGTTTACACAGTTTGTGTCTGGCAGTATCTAAAACTAGATACCACCCTAATCTACTCCTTCACTTGATGCCTTCCCTTTCAAGTGATTGCCATCTTTCAAACCTGCAGTTTTGCAGCTACTTCAGTTCAGCCTCAATCTGCCATGAATCTGTCCAGGTAATGCATTTTCCCATGTTAACACCAGGAGTCATGGCATAATGCACCAAATTCAAGATTTGATCAGCATGAAACTAAGAAGTTTTTAAATTGGAGTGGCCTAATTTTGTGATTCAGCTACACAAAGAGGTAGCTAGCTGTGGAAAAGGGAAGAAAACTTCTTCCAGTAGCAGCACAGAGCAAGATCACTCAAAATCAGTTATGAAACTACACTACTAGCAGATTACAGAAATTGCTGTGTCGGAGTTATTGCCCATGCTGCTTTAAGGGAGAATTCATTATTCAACAGCTACAGCTGGCCCTTCTGTTGCCCAATCTGAAACAGGTTTTGAAACACAGGTGAAAACAGGAACAATTACAAAACCCTTTTTTTGTGTAATTACATTTTCATGAAAGGGTTTGTTTTCTTTGCTCTCCTGAATAGTTTTTTAAAAAGCAAAGCATGCTGACAAGTAAGTTAATGTTAAGAATAAGGCCTACACCGCTGTGTATGTGTGTCTAGGGAGCTGGCTGAGTCTGTACAGCTTCAATTTTTGCTTCCTCACTGGAAATTTCCTCCTTGTTTACTGGTGGCAAAGGTAAGAAATCTATTTTTAGGACAACCCACATTTGTCTGGATGCACTTCCAGAATGGCAGTGGTAAGCTTACAGCATCCTATTCCTCTAAGTAATAATGGAAAAACACACACTTAAAATGAGGCACATGTTAGTATAATTTAGAATTTTATGATTACAGAAATCAACTGAAGAGACAGTTTTATTCTTCATCTTATAATTGCAGTTGTAAATTCTTAACTGCAGGTGTGATATTTTCATTAAATGTTTAAATAAATCCTCACAATGTGGGGCCCTGATCCCTGATGAGGGACTCCTGCAGCCCTGTAATGAAGAAGAAACAACAATAAGAAGAATACCTTGCTTCTAAGGCATGTCAAGGTATTGGTTTGAATTCTGAGCTCTTTAATTAGTCCTGAATCCTGCATATGAGTGGTTCCATTTCTAAGATCTGTTATCTTTGTGGTGACACTTCTGCCTGGTTTTGAGCTCTGCAGATGAAAGAGGAAGCTTGAAAGGAAGAGAAGCATATCAGCAATTTGACCATATTATTTTTTTTCCCTTTAGAGAAGATAGTTAATGCCTATTAATGCATGACACTAGTGATAATATCTGTCTATGGATGAGCTGCCCACGTGCAGGACTTGTTTTCTTCTCTGGCATTCACAGAAGGAGAACAACACCAGCTATGTGATCTTAATGTTCCTTTTCTTGGTAAATTGATCATGGCTTCTTTCAGTTTCAACTTGGGTATTGAAAGAAACTTGATCTACATAGGATCAAAGACCAGATGTACCTGAGTTTCAGTCTTAATGTAGTAACATCCTCTTTGTAGCCTTGGGCAAGTCACTTGATCTTTGAATTTTACAGTTTCATATTTTGTTATGCAAATTGATTATAAAGATGTAGTGGTGTTAACCTGAGCCACATTAGTGGTGGGACAACTGTTTAGATGTTCTTCATGCAAGATGGTGAAGAGGAAATTGTGCTAGGTAAGAAGTGTTATTAGAGATACATCTGAGTAGCAAAATTCAGATACTGAACATAATCTGGGTGTCCTAAAGATGAGAGAGCACCAGGATTTGGGTCAATATGTGATAGACAATACATCATTGACTAATTTTTAACTCACAGGATCAAGCTCTTGACCTGTTTTGTTAAAGAGTTGGAATTTTGTATTTTCCCTACCTTTTACATACCTAATTTCGATTGCTTTTTCCCATCAGCAGGAAAGGTCATTCTCATTAGGAGACAAATAACGCAAATTGGATGCATTCAATTTGCATGTTTGAATATGCGAATGAACACACTTCCCATTTTTCTTCCCACGGACTGACCTCTCAGTCAAACAGAATTTATTCTACTCTTAGCTGAAAGTAAACTTCTATACAATAAAGATGGCTGGGAGTCACAGGGCATCTGACATATTTTAGCTAATTATGATTCCAGATATTTGATGGCAGACAGAAAACCTGTGGCCGGATTTCACGAGAATGAAAAATTAGAAGTCAGCCTAGTTTCCAGTTTTTGTGTAGAAACAGAGGTGATTAAGTGAAATTATTAGACTTGTTCAAGGCCAACATCAAAAATAGTTTTAGAGACTCGTGTATAAGATTAATGTTATCAGCAGCCTCTTGATGCAGACTGGGAACATAGCCATGGAACAATCCCAACCTCCAGCAATAAGGAAGCAGATTCAAGGTCACTTGCAAGCTGAGATGCTTTATATAGCACATATTAATGCTTGCTTACATTCTGGACTGACCAGAGGTTCTTGCAGTACCAGGGATTGTCCTTTTATTAGGTAATCACTATGAGTGATTATCAGATGAGAAAAACCTTGCCATCATTATCTGTGATGGACAATACACCATTATTCTGCAATAGAATTTAAAAGTATCACCACACTTTATTCTTTAGTAACTAGATTGAATAAGGGTGTGATCCAGTATTACTCTCCAGTTCCTTCAAAAATAATTACGCACTAAAAATTGTCATACATCAAAAATTTAATTACACTAAAAGTGCTTACTAATGTTTTGTTATTACTCTGTTTAATCTTGGCATCTGCATGCCATCCATTAATTTATTTCAGTAAAAACTATAGGTCACATTGTGGAATTCTTATTATATTTCTGTGTAGTCAAAACTCCCATTTTTTTCCAGAGCATAGTTTAAGTGAAGACATTGATTTGAGCTACATGACTTTGTGCATGCAGTGATGCATCTAACAGGGGAAGGTAATTAACATAATGCTTTAGTTTGTGTATATTTCAGTTTTGTCTATAATAATGTTTTCAGTTTATAACACCTTAGCTTATTAGTTTTGTATTATATTAAGCAGCCATTTAAATATTTTGTCCATTTTTAAATAATGAATTTATTTGGGGAACAAACTTCAATGCTCCTCTTAAGGAAATAAAATATAAACTGCAGAATAAAATGATAAGCTGAAGAGGCACTGCATAACAAAATGATAAGCTAAAGAGGCACTGCATAATAAAATGATAAGCTAAAGAGGCCCTCCAACAGTAATTAGCCTATAGTTTTCTTTCATGCTCACACAGACTCACATGAAAGAATAATATAAGCTGCTACTTCACTGTAAAGGCAAAAATACTGTTTTCAGAAAAGTCTCTATGTTTGTGGGGTAAAAAAAAAAAAGCTCATACTCATGCCTTTCTTGAAGTTAATTCAGCATACATCTTATGTAATTTGGCTCTTGTAAAGAAATTCTCTAGGGGACCCTACCCAATGATCTCTTCTGTACAAGCGTATTTTAGTACCATAGCAGAGTAACTATATTTTGGAGAATTTGAAATAAAAATAAGCACACACACTGCACATAGGCACATAAACACACAGACACACAATATATGTAAGTATGCAGACAGTATATAAATTCATTCAATTATTTGAAGATGTACACTTTAAAATCTCCTGCATGAGTGAATCTGTGAACAAACTCTTAAAAAATGCAATAAACTTATCCTGCTGACACTCTGCATACGTATTTCTTAGTCCATAGCCCAGGGCAGGAAGACCTGTCTGAAAATTATTGGTCCATAGCTATATCTTGACTCATAAATCCTTTATGAGGATTGTGATTACAGAGCAAAAGGACAATATAGTTTCTCACATTTTCTATTACTCTCAGTGCTACAAATGGCATTGACCAAACAGAAAAACATATTTGTGATTGCTTTGAGTGTGCACTGTAGCTCACAAGTATTTCTCTCTGCAACAGTGATGGCTAGAGTAGCTCCCTTTGCTCAGTTTACATCACTACCGTTGTGGGAACACAGAATGAACTGGCTCAGAGAATTCATTCTGATGAAATTTTTGGTTTTGCTCAGTTATTTTCCCTAGGTCTGACCAGCCACGTATGGCTATGTCAGTGCTGCTGAGGGGTACTGGGAATAAACTGAACAAGAACAGAGCTTCAGGATCAGCATTACACCCCAAAAAGTACTTGCTTGAGTACTTTTACAAAGTGCTCAAATGAAATCCTCACTTGGGTTTTTCAGAGGTTCTATGGAGATTATTAGCCTGCAGTAATATAAAAATCAATTAGATGTAGGGAACTTGGAGTTGTACAGTGTCTGCTGCAGCATTAATTCGCAAGTGCCAAATTATGTGAAAATTTTAGAACTTGAATAGACAAAATAGTTTTTGATTCAGATATTCTATAAGGTGCTTTAGCCCACAGAAAAGGAATCTGAGACTTCCTGCAGAGCTGTTTGACAGGAAAGCCAATGTTCCCTCAAGCCTGGCATGGCTCAAGGTCCAACGAGAAAATATGAAGGGATGCATCAGCAGATCCTGCTGCGTGGTGATGGTGTTAAATATGGGAGTCAGTGATGGTGTTAAATATGGGAGTCAGTGATGGGGCTGCAAGACAGAGGAAGGCAAGGAGCATGGCTGGAATTTCATCTCACCAGGATGCTGCTGGTATTTTACTGTGGGCTGTGGGGTGAACCTGGAAAGATGATGAGCACTGGTGTGTTATCTCTGTCACTATAACAAAAAATCCAAATGTATGTCATAGCCCATAGTGTTATTTAGGACAAGAGCAATGTTTAATAATTAATTCCCTAACAGGTTTGCTACCAGCCTGAATGCATTCCAGACTAAATATCACTTTGGTAACAGAGTTGAAGTAGGGAGAAGATCTGTCTGAGAGAGGTGGGTTGTTTTCTTACTTTGTTGATGATACTGAGGTGTTAGTACACAATGAGACAGCAAATAGGTCTGAAAATCTATTCTAATTATGCTAATTTTGGGGTAGGTGACTATGAATGGACAAAAGGGTGCTGCAGGGCAGGATTTAAAGGTGAGGATGATGTCAGGCTAGCATATACCCAGAATACTGACACTTGGATACCCCCAGTGATGACAGGACAGAGTGTGGGGTAGGGAGATGGGCTGTCAGGCTCCAGAAACAGTGCAGACATGACTGCATAAATAGCAAAGCTGTCATATGCTACGCAGCATTAATAGTACTGCAGTGAAAACTACATCCTCTGCAATACTTCACCAGTGACTACAAACTGCAGAGTTATTTCCCATGGTTTGTTGTTTTTAATATTCAGAATGAAACGACTCTTTGGTATTCAGGTTTTCCCATGTGCTTTATAGTGACTTCTAAGGTACTCTTTTAATTTATGTTCAGCTATTGGCAAATTAAAAACAATGCAAAAAATATTGTTTCTGTAAAAGCAAATAAGTTTTGAAGTATCAACACTCATGATGTAAAACAGTATGAGTACATCCTATGAAACTTTGCTGACTTTGTACTATCTCTACAATTTAAATAGGTGATTACTCACAGACTAAGATGAAGTATGTAGACAGTAGTCTTTAGACAAACCTTGGATACAGAGATTTTGGACAGCCACATGCTTTTCTGTATGTTGTGTAGATTGGCCTTTCCTCTTGCCCAGGCCTAGGGCTACAGCTCAATAAAATGGGGAAAAAAATAAAGGGGCACATTGTGATAGTGATTTTCAAAGGGGTGCCTTATGAAATGGAATGAGGCTGTGTTGGGGGAAGTTCAGACTGGACTTCAGTTAGAAATCTGAAATTTCAGGAGAAAAGATTCTCTGAGAGGATGGTTGGTCACTGGAACAGGCTCCCCAGAGAAGTGGTCATGGCACTAATCTTGTCAGAGTTCAGAGAATATATGGATTGCTCTTAGACACGTGGTTTAGTTCCAGATAGTCCTGCAAGGAGCAGGGAGTTAGGCTTGACAATCCTTATGGGTGCCTTTCAGCTCAAAAGATTCTGGGATTCTGGGTGACACACAGAAAATGTAAAATGTGGTCAAGTATCACATCTGTGCCTTGTAGCATAGACAGAGATGGAGTATCAGCATGCAGTATCTCTGCAGTTGCAATCACTGGCAGGGTGGGTATCATTTGAGTTTAATGTATGGCCTAAAGGACCTAAAATTAGAAAGATGAAAATATTTTAAAGAGTTGGATGAATCACAACCTATTCCTTGTTCTGTCCTCCCACCTTGAAGTGAAATGAAATCTCTGGAGCCCTCCATTCAAATACTTAGATATACCCAAGTGACTAGAGATGGCTTTTGCTTTTAGATGAGGGCCAGAGGACTATATATCATCCCAGGGACTGAGGATCCTGCCATTTTTTTTTTCTTAGTTGCAGGTGTAATTACTGTAATGTAATGTCTACTTGAGAAAGGAAATTAAATCTCAAGAACAAATTAGCTAATTTCACATTAATGGCATGATTTTTCTTAAAAGGCCTGCTAGAGCTGAGTCCAGTTTCTGAAAATAAGTATTGTTTTATGTCATAAAATAACTTGCTCTCTTGATGTCAGCATTTTCTCATAGACCACTGGTGGAATGGATGAGTGCCATGTGTTCTGTGGATCAAGTACTGGACACTGGAGCTCTTTGAGAAGTGTAGTCTTTGATGGGATAACTGCATAAAGTTCTCCTAGTCAGGAGATCACACGTGACAGGCCTTTTTGATTTTCCAGCCCTTGGTGGCTTTTACAATGGCAATAATCTTATACAGCAACTGACAGATGCTGTAAAAGTGCATTTTATATATGACTGTTGCAGGAAGGAATACCTGCTGAAATTTATTTGCTGTGTCCTTGAACAACATTGAATTCTCCAGATTAGGTGGTGCCTGTGGAGCAAACCTATTCATTTTGCTAATGAGACAGAGGAGGAAGAGAAAGATTTAAAAAAATGCCTGGCATCATATTTTATTAGTCACCCAATATAATTATTGACAGGGATCGAGGATGTTAAGTTCCAGAAAAGGACTACTTATTATCTTAACACTCCTGAGATGCATTAAACACATTTGAATTTAATTAGAAAGGAGTATCCATGATTTAAGAATAAATCTTGCACCAATTAATTTAAGAAATTAAGATGATTAATTCCCTTTAAAATTTCTAGCATTTTGGATAAAAGTCCTTCATAAAAGGTGCATGGCTTACTTTCAAAGACTAAATTTATACGATGTGATTTTTGTCACCCAGACTGAAAAACGGTTGTAGTTAATACTGGATAGATTTTTGAAATGCCTTCCATGTGGTATTTAACAGTACAAGCATCTTAGTCATGATGAGTCAAATGCTGAATTTAGAGAGAAAAATAAAATTATTTAACTAATACCAAATCTTTTTTTATTGTTGTTTAGGGATTTCACAGTGCAACCTCTCTTCTCCAAAAATGGTAAAATTCCATTACTCAAAACTATGTAACTAACAAAAAATAGCTTAAGGATAGTTCAGAGTAAGCACAGATGGCCCAGCAGATTAATGATTTAATTTTTTTTAAAGAATGGTGATTACAGCCACGTTAAGTAGTCAGGAACTGATCATATGGGTGGATATTTGCAATTTCATCATTTATACTACAGCTAATACATGATCACATCTTTTAGGATCAATAGTAAATTGGCAGACTCAGATATCTAATGCAAGATGTTGACTGGCCCACAAATCAAAGGAGAATATTGTGAAAGGACAGAGAAACGCTGTAAAGTAACAAGGTAAAAGATCAGCAAAGCTTGTGGAGAAAGCACAGGGGCAGACTCTGCAGCCCGTGCTCTGTGCTGTGTGGTGCTGTGTACACACCAAACCAAAGTGCAGCAAGGCCTGGGGTCATCTCACGTGGGACCATGGGGCACTTCAAGAGTGGGAACTAAACAGAGGCTGAAGAGAAAGCACAGAGTGAAGAGAGCATCTCTTCTGGAAGAACAGAAGAATTGTTTGTGACACTTGGGTTTCAGAGACACATTTGGTGCTACTATTCAGCCAGTGGTAAAATAACATTAAAGCTTCTAATGATTATTTGCTAACACAAATAATATTGACTTCACTCTCGGATAACTCTTTTAATTCCCTTATGGTGTTGCCATGGAACCAACCCATGATATTGGCAAGCTACTATTACATATGGGCAAACATAACACTTGCAACCAGTAAAATAATTATTTTATGTACTTAGTACATCAGGAACTTTCCAAAGATGAGAAAAAAAAAGTAAGAAAAACTTTAAAAAGCCCCACAGAGATGGTAATGACATTTTTTTAAAGGATGTATTTATTCTGGTCGACAAATCACTGCTAATGCTAACAGATAACCCAAAAATGCTGGCAAATACTGGAAATAGGAGTGGTAAATTACAAAGATGAGCTAATCATACAGAGCAATCTGAAATGTTTGGGAAGTAGAAAACAACAGAGGCTTGAATTCAGCCAAAAGCCCATGAATGCACTGGGAACAAGGGACTGAGGTCCTTTCTACAGAACCAGGGCTGTATCTGCAGGGCAGTGGTTCAGAATAGAAATTATAGATTGCTGCTGGTTGGTATGAGTGAAGTTCCCAGGTAACCACTATTTTCTATGTCAAGGAAATAATTGCTATAGCATTTGGATTAAAATGTCTCTAAAATTGGCTTTACTTTCTGCAAAGAAGTAGGTGACCATGGCAATCAAAACCACAGGGCAACCTTTTACCTGCAGCCAGGCCTCTGACAGCAGGAAGACATTCCATTTACTTCTGGGAAGTAATCATGTTTTTCACCTCTGAATATGTGTGCTGTTTTCCTCTGTAATGATTAAATGATCTGTAACAAAGATCATAAGATAAGAAGGTGAATTTACATCTGTTCACAGAATTGCTGAAATTACTGAGCCTAGAATACTGCTTTCAGTTCTTCTGTCTGCATTTTAATAAGTAGGTTAAAAGTTTGGAGAGAATTCAGGGAGAAAAAAAATAGTTCATGGTTGAGAAGAATCTTCAAAGGGTAAATTTACTTAGAGTAAATCTTTTTAACTGACTGAAAAGGAGATTTTGAGGAGAATTGTGATTAGCAAGAATTAAATATTGAGTACACCATAAGGAGAAGTAATCAATTTTCACTCTTCTCATCTTTCCTCTAGCTGAACCCCTTTCAGAGGCTGATTGAGTCTAACACTAATTCCTGGGCTAAAAACAGACATAGACTGACATAGGTGAAAGGGATACCTTTTTTTCTTTTTTTTTTTTAAAGTTGACTTAATTCTTTGGTTCTTCTGTAACAATATTGACCCAGATAGCAGTTCCAGAATTTTACCAATAAATACCTACTTGAAGAATCAGCCCAAACAGCCATGGGTACACAGCATGGAACAAATTCCTGGCCTCATTCCTATCTACATAGCAGGTGAACTTTGACTTGCGGATGTAGCTGCATATTAAATATTGAATATTACCTTTCATTTTATTCCTAATCAAGTTTAAGCTGCATTGTGGTGTGAGTTTTGCTTTGTTTTGAATTGAGGAGTGCTTTGAATGCTCCCAATGGGATATGAAAGACCCATTAAGAGTGAATGGAGGCAAAATGAGCTTCCAGTCACTTCATGCAGCCTAGATATGGAAGAGAAACTGTTCTAGCTTCATGATGTGACTTATGCTTCCTTTACCTGACAGCACTGGACTCCTGCAGAGTTTATGCCTCTCACTGTAATAAACTGCAGGTTCACTGACTCAAGGCTCCTGTCAGTGAAGGAAACATAAGGATTAGAAGGGGTTTTATTCATTACCAAATCCAGTTCCTTTTATTGAAAGCAATCTCACAAAACTTTTTACAAGTGGACCAAGCTTTAAGTTAGAAATAGTGCAGATTTTTACTAAAATGTTAATTTTAAAAGCTTGTTCAAAATTGTAATACTTTGATTGTGCTTTTTTCTTTTTTTTGGGGGGAGTATATATTCATCAATACATTCATGACTATATATATAAAATCCAGCACATACCTATGTCTATACTGAATTAGTTTGTATCCTCTTTTTTTCATGCTGACACTGTAATTTTTAATTTAAATTTCTTTCCCTTGGCTGTTTCAAAAATTAAAAAATATATATTGTGCTACAATACAGCATTTAGCTGGGGAGTGGTTACTGGGTTGAAATAATGAAAATACAGGCTGGAAGTATTTGGAACAAAAAACCCTCCAACTTTTCTGTTCTAAAAAAAAAGTAAAGAAGTAAAAATTATAAGTTATGAATAGAAATGAAATGTCAGTCAGCAATATTTTAAGCTGAATCCAGATCCAAATCCAAGCTGGATTTCTAAAGTTATAATGCAATTCTTGCTATGTTTTAGATTAGCAAATATAAGACATTGAAAAAATAACCCAATAAATACGCTTAATGTACATAATAATGATAAGATTATGTTTCTTTTATACCATTATCAAGATATTTTAATTTTTGAATCTTTCTTTTTGTCTTCTCTAATTGGCTTTGGAGTACAAAGTGCTGGATGTCATCTGAGACATGTGTGTACGCAAAGATCTCTTTAAAGTCAGTGGTCATTGTTGGCACCATACTAAAGTGGGCTTTGGGCTTCAATCTGACCAATTCTTAGGTAATATCTTGAATATAAATATGCAAGTAGTCATATTAACTGAGAGAATAACTTCCTATTTTCTGTTTAGCCCAAGCCGCATTTGGCTGAAGGATGATTTGACAGGAAAGTATCACTTATTCAAATGCTGTAAGATAAATTTAGACTTAAAGGCATGGTGCCTATTTCACATTTAAAGAGTTAAAGAGTGCTTTAAAATCCATTGGCAAATTCTGAGGGAATCTTCCTAAAGAAACAATTCCAACTTTAGAAACTTCCCATCTTTGACAATTCAAATGAAATTTATTTGTTTGACTATCTCAACTTTTTTTTCTGGAAAATCTCAGAGGTAACCCTGTGCACATAAAATCCTCCTTGGGCATTCAGGGTACCAGATACTTACTGGGTCATCCTGAAGCTGAAAAATAGTGTTAAAACTATGCTGAAAAGCAATAAGCTGAGCAAAATATCATCAATCTTCTCAATTTTTATGCTGAGGGATTAGGGAATCACCAAATATAAGTTTAAAAGAAGTCTGGGTTTTATTACTGCTTTTGTGTGTATCTGTACATTACCATGTGAGAAAGTTTTCTATTTACACCTAAATCACATATAGCTTACACCAGATCCCTTAGGGTCACTGAGGAAGTCCTAAGAATGGCTGAGGACAGTCCCTCCAGCACTGTCTCATTTTGTGTGGGATATGGATGAAAAACACCTAGAGGTCTTTTAGCACTCTCTGGTGCAAAGTGCCACAGACTTGCTTTGGTAGTTTTACATCTAGTATGCTTCAAACTATTACTTTTCTACTCCCATCAGATCAATGCATGCATCTCTCAGCCTCCTCATCAGTTTGCAAGAGCTGCCTATTTGAGACTGAATTTCCTGTGGTATAAATAGATTTTGCTGTGGTGGCTACTCTGACCTTCCTTTGTGATGCAGATACCTCAGAACTGAGCAGTAACTTCTGCCTGAGAAAGGATCGAAGCTATTTCTACTCCTCCCCTGCCTTTTCAGCAAATATAAATGTGTATGTTGTTTCTGATGATTCATCTGCTAGAACTGGAAGAAAGAACTTGACAGTCCACAGTATGAGACAAATTATGTACTATATCTCCTCCTTAGATTTACTTCAAATTCAGTAGATTAAAAAGAACACATATTGCCCAAGTAGGAGTGGAAGCTTCAGGTCTTCTAAATCTTAATTTCTATAAGCTACAAAATTAGTTAATTTTCCTTAGAATCTTCTAATGATTAATATGTCTGCAGATAAAGTTAGAAATGCTTGAAATGCTGTTTCTTGACAGTGGGTGAGTCATTTCCCAGGTATCTCAGGAACTAACCTTCACCTCAGGCTTGGACTGCTGGCTGAATCTCTGGTTGTTCCCGTTTTTCCTCTTTGATTAAGCCATCTGGTCTCCCTAGTTCTTAGAGCGGGTTTGCTCTGGTGACAGCATTACTGTCTTCATCACAAATCCAGTGAAGGCCTAACACTCAGTTCCTAACAGCCTGGGTTCAATACCTTTGTCATTTATTGTGTGGGTCTTTTATAAAGGATGATAAAAGTTGGGATCCTGTCTATTCTATTCCAATATTTCTATAGGCAGGTCTAAGAGAATTTGGTTTCCCTGGGGTCAGGTTTGCACATGCCAGACAGTTGTCTGTTCTTGCCAGCTATGTTTTTTATAATAAAAAATATTTTGTCTACCTATAACCTTGCCTTCAGTTACACTGTTCAGTCTGGACCAGCTTCAGAGCACAGAACAGCACTAGCCTAATTCTAGTCAAAATTAGAACTAGGCTTCAACTGGAAGCCTAATTCTTTGTCAAATTCATTTTGGAAACTAGGGATGCTTTCATCACTTTCACCATCTGAAGAAGAAAAGGATATTGAAGATGAAGAAGAAAAACCCAGACAAGTAATAATATCAGACAGAATCAAATGCTATGCAGAAAACAGCTGTAAAGTAGGACAGCTTTTCCCAAGAAGCAGCTCAAAGACTCTGCTCCCTGCTCCTTCAACTCTGCTTTTAATGGTATTTTGTTCCTACAGCCTCAGTGAACACCTAAAGTCTTCCTCCTTGAGCAGTAGACTTCAAGAGGAGAGAGCATGGGACATTTCCAGCCTGTAACAGCCATGGCATGATTGTGCCTGCAAATACCTTGTCTGTATCTTCACAAGAATCAAAAGAACAAGGGTGGAACTGTGGCCATACTGAAGCTGCAGGACCTTCTGCATCCATTCAGGACTTCAAGAGATATATCAGTCAAAGATTACTATTTATAACTCTAAAATTTCATAAATACTTTATCATCTGCTTTTAACTAAGAAAATGGGCCAAAGGCTGGGGAATTAATATAACTGGAATTGTAATTGGCATTGATAACATATCTAATGTATCAATAGTTGTAAATAAGCAGAAAATGACGATCCTTATTTTTGAAACTTCTTTAGACTACTGATACATACTTGGATTGAAATAAAAGTTTGATTTGCTAAACTACAATCTATATATTGTAATTATAATATATAATTTATATATTATAATTTATACTGTGTCCTAGATTAATGGTCTTCTGTGTATATTTAGACAATTGATCTACTTGCAAACTCAGAAAAAAAGATTGCCCGTGCATGTAGAGAGAACAGGGAACAATAACAGGGAGATTGTGCCTTCTCACCACAGCACTTGGGCAAAAACCAGAAAAAGCAGAAATCATTCAATGACAAAATCCTGCTCCAGGGAAGAGGAATACAAGTTGTGACTGAAGTTTTAGGGGCAGCCTTTCAAACCAGAACTTCTGATGCATTTACATTGTTGAGTTTGAGGAGTATCCACTAGGGCCGAGCTCCGCCGGTTCCCTCGTGTTGCCCTGGCAAGGTCAGTGACAGTGGTGGCTGTCCCGCTCCCCGGGGGAGCTGAAGCCCTGTCCGCACCCTTCTCTGGGGGGCTCCGTGCGCTGCTCCGGGTGACTCCTGCAAGTGACCCCCGGGGTCCAGACTGCTCTGCTGGCTCCCTCACTGGGGACCTCCCTGTAGGGCCCTGCTCTGCAGCTCTCCCCATGCCCACCACTGCTCCTGCCCTGCTTTCCCCCCGTGTCCCGCCGCTCAGAATGTCCCTTCTCCCATGTCCCTCGCTCCTCGTCCCCCAGGACACACAGGGGCTCTCTGGCCCTGCCAGTCCCCATATGGCCACAAACAACTGGCCTGTTTCCGACAGGATGAGAAGACATCGTCTTAAGGTGCGCCACGGGAAGTTTCAGGTTGGGCATTAGAAGGAAATTCTTCACTGAAAAGAGCGATTAGACATTGGAATGGGCTGCCCAGATAGGTGGGGGAGCCACCATTCCTGGGAGTGTTAAGGAAAGACGACGTGGTACTTAGTGCCACGGTCTAGTTAACGCGGTGGTGTTCGATCACTGGCTGGGCCCCATGGTCTCGGGGGGCTTTCCTGCCTGAACAATTCCGGGGTTCCATCACCCCGTCCTCACCGCTGAAACCAGCGCCGTCCCTCTCCGCGCCCAAGCCCCGCCCCGCCCCTTTCGCGCCCCTGCCGCCCTGGCCCCGCCCCATCTCCTC
>VZTT01032884.1:87902-98410 GCA_013400855.1 Buphagus erythrorhynchus | reverse complement strand
CCCCGCCGCCCCGCCCCCCCCCGCCCCTGCGCCCGCCCCTGCCGGGGTCGCTGCGCGGTGACGCAGCAGGAGGAGCTGAGGCGGTGCTTCCCGCCCTTCCTCCTCCTCCTCCTCCTCCGCGCCCGCCGGACGGGGACAGAGCGGCGGAGCCGGGGCCCCTCAGCCGCTGCCGGGGCCCGGGGGAGCAGCCAGGCTGCCTCCGGCCATGGTGGCCCGCTCGTCGCCGGCGGGGCAGGAGCAGGCGCGGCGGCGGCGGCCGCCATTGCTCGCGGGGGCCGCGGTACTATGAAGGATGGAAGCGGACGAGGTGACGATCCGGGAGCAGAACTTCCACAGCCAAGTGCGGGAGTACACGGTAGGTGCCGCCGTGGCCCGCGGACCCTCCCTGACCTGTCAGTGCTCTCTGCCCCATCCCTCTCCCCGGGCACCGGCGGGTTGTCCCGCTCTCTCCCGCTGTCTTTGCCTGCCCCTCGCCCCAGTGTCCGGAGGGACTCGGTGCCCGTCTCCATGGGCAGAGAGGTGAGTGCACCTTCTCTGAGGTGCCCCAAGAGCTGGAGCATCCCAGCGCTGACCCCCTGGAGGGTTTTCCTCTCCTTGCGCCCTCAGCGAAAGATGGAGATGCTGTGTATGCACGCAGGGCATCGGTGTGCTCCATAGGAGCGCTCTCGGGACAGGTACCGGTGCAACAACCTCGTGAGCAGTGCTGAGCTTCGATTAGAGGTGACTGCGAGCGGACGTCGTGTATGTGCACAAGTATCTGAAGGGAGGGTGCCAAGAGGATGGACCAGGCTCTTCTCCGTGGTGCCAACCACCAGGAGATGAGGCAGTGGGCAGAAACTGATGCGCAGGAAGCTCCACCTGAGCATGAGGAAGAACTTCTTTACAAATTGCCCAGAGAAGCTGTGGAGTCTCCCTTCCTGGAGGTATTGAAGAAGGTCTGAATGCAATCCTGTGCCATGTGCTTTGGGATGTGACCCTGTTTGATCAGGGAGGTTGCACCAGATGACCCACTGTGATCCCTTCCAACTGTGACCCGTTCTGGGATTCTGTGAACACCTCAGCCCCCAGGTGCAGCCTTGTTCCCCTCAGGTGTGCATGGGATTTCATGGTATCGCTTGTCACACTGGGATTCTCCTGCCTTGCTGGGCTGTTTGCTGTGTGTAACTTTTGTGTTTTCCCTGACCCCTCAAGCCTCGTGCTCTCCCAGAGGAGCACACGGTCCAGTGCCTGTGCTGTCCCCTCTCCCTCAGCCCTCACTAGGCAGGTGCAGCGCTACATGCTTTGTGCAGACACAGCAGTTGTGGTTTCCTCTCTGACAGCCTTGTAATTGTTCCGAGGACTGTTAAAAGCTGATGGAAGTGTTTTGATGGGGTTCATGTCTCTCCTTCTTCAATTCCAGGAAGGAAATAAAGGCTGCACAAGGGAAACATGCAGCGCTATGTCCTGTGAATGTGCTGTCCTGGCTCAGCAAGGGAATCATGTTTTCTTTGATGTCCCTATTGTCTGAGGCAAAAAACGAATTTCTTGAATTAAAATAAGATTTCAAAATTTATCTTTAAGTGTTTTTCAGCCTTGTTGGGAGACTCTAAGATACCATGGTTAACTGATTTATGTAGCGCTGTGGCTAGGTCATTTGATAGCAGACTTGCTTGGAATGTGTTAATTATTCTTCTGTAGTATATGAATCCATGTTAAGACCTTTCTTGTGAAATATTCTGTTTCTGGGGTGTTTTTTCTAAGAGTGCAAAAAAGCCTGTATGAGGAGAACATACTTTATGGGATTTTTTGGAATGTCTGTTTGGGCATGGATGCAATGTATGTCCTGGAAGCCATGACTAGTGGAGGGACACAAAAAGTAAAATACTTTGTAAAGAAGGGTCTAAGTATTATCTTAATTACCTTTGTGGTATGAAAACATGAATGTATGTATAAATCTTTCTTTTCCCTCATGTCTGTTTTTCCATTTGTATTCCATTGTGTGCTAATTATCTCCTACTTATTTTCACCAGAGTCTTGTTCTGATAAATCAGATGCTACATATTGTGGTTTCATTTAGTAGGAAACACAGATTTTTGAGTCTGAAGGAATGGCTGTGTGCAGCCTCTGTGGGTACTGTTACAAATAGTGAAGTGTATTAAATTCTTAAAGATCTAGTTCATCTGTACTGCAGTTACTCCTCCAAAGTTAGAGGGACTTTTTCAGCCCCTCCAGAGCAATTGGTAAATCTTCCTACTGGTATGGTCATGTGAGAAATCACACAGGACATCACTAACTCATACTTTAGAGTGTTGTTTTGTTTGGACTCAGAATATTCTTGGTCTTGAAACTTTACTTTGATCTTAACATTGATCACAGGCCACCTTTGTTATTGTTTAATCAGTGGGAATAATAATAACAAAGTTGCCTTTGAAATCCTACATTTGTACAGTTGTGGTGTTGTCTTTAATCTATGTTGGAACACCACAAGGTTTTACGAGTGCATGAAGTGCTGCCACCCCCAGCTGGGTGTGCAGCCTCCTGTGGCTCCCACACAGTTGCAGGAAAATATTGCAAATGTGAGTGCATTTGTGGTTAGTCTGAGCATGCTGGAGCACACAGAATATGTTGCTTACATGTGCAATTATGTTAACATCCTCTCCTCACCATTCCTGCCCTTGCTGCTCATGAAGTTATATGGTGAATAGAATTTCTTAAAATATGCAAATTGACAGTTGTTGTGTGGGTAGTGAGTGTAGTCATCATCCCCTCAGCTGGAGCAGGGAACATATTCCACTGTGACACATGCATTAAATCTTGATTCCAGCTGCAGGTGGGCTGGGGGCAGCAGAGCAGTTAAAAGAAGCATTTTGACATTACAAGATGTAGTGGCTTTAAATTGGGATAGGGTAGGTTTAGATTAGGTGTTGGAAAGAAATTCTCTGCTGTGAGGGTGGTGAGGCACTGGCACAGGTTGCCCAGAGAAGTTGTGGATGCCCCATTCCCTGGCAGTGTTCCAGGCCAGTTTGGATGGGGCTTTGAGGTACCTGGTCTAGTGGAAGGTGTCCCTGCCCATGGCTGGGGGTTGGAAATAGATGATATTTAGGGTCCCTTCAAACCCAAACCATTCCATTACAGTTTGTTGTGGAGTATTACAGCAGAGGAGACCTCTCTGTGCCTGTTAGGAGCAAGAGAAATTTATGTTGTCTGTTAGAAGTAGCTTTAAAGAGCTAGCTGTGTGGCACAGTCATTACTGGAAGCTAAAATGATACATTCTTGAGAGAAGAGAAATCAAAGTAAGCTGACGTAGTTGAAAAGAAAAACCTTTTCACTTTTCTCTTTCAAATTTTCTTTTAATATGTACAGAATTTCTGTATTGTGCTTTCTGATGGAATCCTAAGGGCATGCTGAGTTTAGCTTCAGTGTAATGCTTTATTTCTGTTTCATGTATTCTCTGAACTGGCAAGCTACAAAGTTTTCCATAAAGTTGTGTAACATAAAAAAAATCAAGGCTTGTTATCCTTTCCTGGTGGTGTCTGTCTCTTTCTTTAGCAGGTGCCAACTTCTGCTAATTCCACCTTCAAAAAACAAATACTTCTGGCACATGTTTATAGATTGAGCAAGGGTACTAAATGATTATTTTTTAAAAATACATCCTTCATCTGTTTTTGAGGTGACTCAGTGGCTTAATGCTTAATTTAACTCAGGCCTGCTTGCTCTTGACCTCATTTGGAGTGTCTGTATGGCGCCTGTTTGCAAGAAAATCATCTACCTTAGATTTTGTTGCCTCATGAGGATGATCTGTGCTGCTAGGTGGTGAACTCCCTAGTCAGGCATGGCTCTTCAAACATGAATCTGCTCTATATAGAGGATCTGTTGTTTTGAACAGTTGTTGAAAACACCAAGACTCAGACTTTATCTGAGTCTGAACTTTAAAATTCAGTTGCAATGAAGTCAGTGTGGAGACTGTGAACTGGTGACCTGTTGTAAGAGATGTGACACAGCTAGGAGTTTCCTTGGAGTCAGTGAGATCCTTGACTTCAACAAAGCCAGAATCATCCTCGGTTCTGGCTAAAAGGGGCATCTTTCTGAAAAGCAGCTTTAGCTGATTGCAAAGTACAGAAAAGAGTTGGTGTTATGCACTTGGTCAATGTTTGTATGAAAGAATTGTAAAGGCAGGACAATATTCTGTTAGTTTACCCTTCTTGCTCCTTTAGACTAATTTATAATTTGCTGAGATCTTGCATGTCCACAGAAAATATTTGAGCTCCTAGGGAACTACTTTTCCCTTGGGTCCTGTTATTATGCCTGTTTATAGTGTTCCATGTTCTGCTGCTATTGTTGTGAACTGTTTATTTCAAATGTAAATGGAGCAAGTGCAGTGGTTGAGCACCTTTTTGGTCCCCTGGGTTTACTTTTTAGAATATTAACTTCCTTTTTTTCCCCAATTTGAGTCTTCTATTCTACAGTATCAGCTTGTATTTTTAAAAATACCAGCTAAATTTTTTTGTTATTTTTCTATTTTAAAAATGTAGGACTTTGAGTATGTAAAAATAACATATACATCTGGTTATGAGGGTTCTTTAGCAAAATAAATACTCTGTGCTTGCATTTGTACTGTGGGAAAAACTGTGGAAGAACACAACAGAACTACTAGGTTCTATTATTAGCACCATGGAACTACTAATTAGCAAGCTTAAGAAAAAACATAGTATATTTGGGAATAAGTTTATTATATTAAATATGTAATGAAAAAATCAGTTCTGTTAGAATAAGTTGAAATGCAAAAGTGCTGTTTTAACTTTAAGTGTTCCATGCAAGTTCAGGCAGATATTGAAACTGGTGTAACATGGAGTTTTATGTTAAATGTGATATGCTTCCATTTGAAAGGCTAAATGTTTTCAGGGATGCAGGCTTCAGATGCTAAATATTCTGAGAAACTTAGTTTCTTTATTCTATTAATTCAGTGTGGCTACTGCTGGCATTTGTCTTCTGTAAGGCTGTAAAATGAGGGAGCTGGTTTGAGCACTTGACTTCTGTTGGTAGTGGGCTCTTTTTCATGATCACTTGTGCCTCCTTAAAAAACTGAGATTTTCACAGACCCTTTTTTCTGCCAGCAGTGATGATATTCTGATAGTGGGCCAGGAAGAAAGTGCTGATTAGAAGTGTGGGTGATATGTAAGAACAAACTTATTACAAATATTGGAATGTTTTTGTTCAAATGCCTATGCTAGTTTATCTTTTATTAAAAAAAATTATGCCTTTCAATTTGTTTGCCTGTACACTGAAAACCTGAGGACTATTTTATATCTTAAATGGCTTCTTGTATTTCAGAAAATAACTTTGCCTAGATTTCTCAGTATTGCTTCTTTTTTCTTTTTTTCCTTAAATATTTTTGGAAAGATTTGTGACTGAATAAAGGAGTGTATGTAGCAGTGATGTGAGACATGAAGTTGAAAGATTGATGCACATTTAACATAATTAAATATATAAAATGTTGGCATAATTCTGTTACCTAAGTATACCTTTACTTGTAAACATGGGTGCTGTACTGAACTTTGAGAAGTGATGAATCATCTTCTGGCTGTTGATCCTGGGGATCAGCACTGTGGATCCATCTGGAATCAATAGGCATCTCAAAATACTTGGCATAGACAAGTGGAGAGAGATACGTATTCCCAAAACAGATACAGCTTTTGGAGAGTTCCACTATTTCTGTTTATGTAAAGTAAGCATGAAAGGCTGAAGTGTAAAAATTTGCAATTAGTTACAGTTCAGAATAATTCCTTTTGAGTTACTAGTGTGTTTCTTTGGAGGAGCAGTTGACCAGAAGGCCAATACACTTCATGGAGGGTACAGGCATATGTTTAAGAAAAATTTGTATTGAAGTATAATTAGACTTGAGAAAATCTAATGAAAAGTGGAAGAACTGACAGCAACCAAAACCAGCTTTTCATAATGTGACCAAAACCAAGCATCTCCATGTTGGGTTTTGAGTGGCAGGGCATGGAGTAGAGGGTCTGGGTAAGATGGCAGGGTGTAACTGGAGATGGGAGGGTTGTCATAACAGCTCAGTCTTTGCTGTGAGGAGGTTGCTGAGTGTTCCTGAGTTTATTAGCACAAGACCCTCTGGAAATAGATGTTTTCAGAGATGGGTGAACAGGTGACCAGAGTAGTAGAGGAGATGGTG
Source organism: Buphagus erythrorhynchus (assembly GCA_013400855.1). Taxonomy (NCBI): domain Eukaryota; kingdom Metazoa; phylum Chordata; class Aves; order Passeriformes; family Sturnidae; genus Buphagus; species Buphagus erythrorhynchus. The sequence goes on along the minus strand of VZTT01032884.1, from coordinate 92,244 downwards.
GTAAAGTCAGAGTGGAGAGAGAATCTGAAGAAGCACATTGCCAGTGGCATTATGGTAAGAAATTTAGAGCTCGTTTCTGTAGACATCCTTGGAATTTTAGGTTAAGGAAGACTAAAGAAAACATTGCATTCAGTGTAAGTTTACTGGTTGTATTTGAAGATTATGCAAGTGTTTTTTTCTTTTCTTCTAAACTGAAGTTCTTTCTCCTTTCTTGTCTTTCAACCTTTCTTATTTAATTTGGTATTTATCCTCATTTAGGAGAGCAGTGATAACTTTTGTTGAGAAAGTCTTAACTTCTGCATCACTCTCTACACCCATGCTTTCCCCCTTCCCTTGAAAACCACTGACTCTTTCATATACCCGTGTGCTGTCAAATGATTTGGGGCACTGCCTTCTTAGGAACAGTCATGCTCAAGAGTTTATACAACTTCTAACACACGAAGGGGAGGGACTTTAAAAGTCGTGACTGGAGTTTGTTTTTATGCATCTAATGACAAACAGCCGTGGTTGTTGCATCACTCTGGAGGCTGAGAATAGAGCTAGGTAGAGGTGACCTGGAACAAGCTGCTGCTCTAACCCCCTGATTAGGCATTCATGTGACAGGTGAGATTGCTTCACACTTTCAGCAGCTTTGACCTGTGCTCTTTGGTACCCAATTGACTCTCAGGATGATGGTTTCAAAATTCATGTTGCCCTTTTATCAGCTGGGTGTTGAATATTCATGTATAATAGTGTTGCTCCCCACACAGAGGTTTCTAGTTTTTTGATTAGCTGGATATGTTAAAAGTTGTTTCTAACTACCATCAACATGATTTCAAGAGAGAGTCCTGTCCTTTGTACTGTTTTAATATTTGAACACTTGGATAATTTTTGAAAGTTTTGATTAACTGGAAAATACTCTACAGAACTATGTTTCAGTTTCACAACAGGTAGTGTGTGTATTGATGGCATTGAAGTCTGCATATGGCTGGGTTAATGTTCAGAGGATAGAAGCAGTCTATATGTGTGATATTTTTTCCCCCTTCTTGTGGTTTCCAGGATAGGCTTCACAATTGTCATCAAAACATGGTTCTTCAGTTTTACTGTTGATTTTAAGTGCCTGTTTAGGCCTCGATTATCCATTTTTTTTCCATTGTCTTAACTGTAATTTCTATTTTAAATGTATTTATGGGAAAAATTGGTGCTGATGGATTTTAGTTGAATTTGACAATAGCAGCGTGTCTAAAATATTTGCTGAGTTTCAGACTCTGATAACTTATATCCAGTAGAGAGTCTGCATAATTGTGAGAGTTACAAAAACATACAGCTATTGCAGTTTAGGTACGTTTGCGTTTTGGGACTGAGGGTGCCACTTAAAAATGCTCCAGGATATATGTGTGAGAAGACAAGGAAGAGTATTTTTATGTGTTAGGATGAGAGAGTTTATTAGCTCTGTCTTCTAAGATCTTCTGCATCTTGCCCTGAAAATTAATATTAGTCAAAGAAGCTGCCTTAAATAAATTGTTTATCAAGTTTGTATTAATGAGACTTTTGAGGTTATTTTTGCAGAAATGAATTTTTAATGATATGACTCTGGAGTTCTAATATAACCGATTATTACAGCCTGACTTTTCCAGTGTTGAATAATGCCTCATTCAGGAACAGAATGTTAGCATGATCTAGGTTGGTGCTATTGTGTTAATTCTAGAGAGCTTAAATCATGCACCTAATGCTGAAAAACATTTTTGACTGAAGGGCTATAGAAGCTGGTTTTTATCTTCAGCAGAATTTCTAGCACACAGAATATATTTTTGAGTATTTCTTACTTTCTATGGGATCCTGTATGTTTTTTCTAGATGAGCAAGTCTAGGCACCTTCCTCTGAACCATTTATAATTTCTTCATGACTTAGGAGCCAAAAAAAGTGGGTCCGCTGCTTGCAAGTGTTTTAAGCCTGGGAGGAGTCCTGAGAAGAGACTGTATATGGGGGGAATCATAGTTATGGAGGGCAGTATTAATTAGCAAAATTTCTGTAGTCATAGACAGTCATAGGACATATTTGATCTTTTCTCGTAAGATTAAAATTACTGTGTCATGCCAAGTGTATGAGGCTGTCTGGTTTAGAGTGAACTTAATCTAACCACAGCAGAGTTAATGTCTCATTTGAGAAAAATGAGATTTCCAGAGCAGATGATACAATGAATGCCAAGGTCAAACTGAGACCACAGATAAAATTTTCAGTTTTCTTTAGTGTGCTTTGTTGGTTGCAGGTCACTTACTGCTGATGCATCCAAAACAGGTGGAATGCCTTATTTGCTTTTTAGGTATCAGTGAGATAATTGAGGTATTAGAAATAGACCAAGCAGAGCTGCTTGTCGCCACCTGTATTTTCTTGCTGTTTATTCCTGCCATCTTTTCTGTGAGTAAATAAAAGCAGTTGCCAAATGGGACAGTAGGAGGAAGATTTTTAGTTGCCTTGTGGTATTTTAATGCACATTAAAATACTTCAGCAGCATTAGAGCAGTAAGAGATGGATCTATAATGCTGTGTTTGTTGTTCTCTATTACAGACATTAAAACCCAGAAGGGCAACGCTATTATTCTGTAGATAGCAATCACAGACAAAATACTGTTTCATTTTCAACACTTAAACATGCAAATAGACATATTCTACATGGTAATACTACCCTGAGTGATCTCTGCTTTCTCTTTTCGCTGTGCTGTTTTTTTTGTTTAGGTCAAAGGACACATTCTGTAAAGCAGCAGCTAGAGGTGGAGATGTTCTGTTACGTCTGTAGTCTTGTTTTGTGTATCATTTGCATAGAAATGCTTGTGGATGTAATAGCAGTAACTTTATTTTAATACTGACGCAGCCACTTCATTTTAAAGTTATTTTCTTTCTTCCCTTACTCATTGGAGGTACTTTTTAGAGCTTCTTGATCTTTCATTTCATACATGGCATGGTAAAACACTGTTTGTTGCTTGTCTTTGACACCTCCAAGTTTTCCCTGTTCTACATCTAGTATGCAATCAAGTTGGAGGAAACAATCACGTACTTGCTTTGATGCTTTTCAAGTGGAAATGAACCAGTGTTGAATCTGTTTCCTGCTTGGAAGCCTATTAGGTTAAACATTACTAAGGTGTGGGACTTCTCTCTGTGAAGGAGTTCTGTGGTGATTCCTTGCTGCTAAAAGTTGTTTTTCTGCAAGATGTCTGGCTCTTTTACAGTGGGAGAATATCCCTGACACAGTCCTACAGGGGCCTGTGCTTACACTTAATAAATATATTTATAAATGACCTGGAGAAGAGTATAAATTATGAAGTGACTAAGTTTGTAATGGTGCTTATTTAGTCAGGAAAGTAGAAAATAAGGCTGAGTGGACTCCAGGCTCCTGCTCAAGGGAGGCTCAGTTATGGTATCAGACTGCTTAGGGCTTAAAAACCTCCAGGAATGGAGATTACGCAGCCTTGCTGGGCAGCTGGTTCCACTGCTTGGCTCTCCTCATGGAGGGGATTTCTTGTTACCTCCAGGCTCATCCTCCCACTGACACTGGTCAAGAGCTCAGCTCTGTCTCTTTAATGACCTCACAGGTACTGGCAAGCAGCTGTCAGGTCCTCCTGAAGCCTTGTTGTCCTCAGGCTGAACATGCTGAGGTCCTTCAGCCTGTCTGCACCAGGCCAGTGTTCAGCCTCCTGACCACTGGTGATCATCCTTTCTGCTGTTACCAGCATCTCTCCTATACTGGGGGCTCAAAACTAGACACAGCAACTACATGTGACAGGGTGAATGCTGCTTGGAGAGAGAGAATTGCTTCCCATGATTACTGGCTTTGCTTCAGGTAATACAGCCAGGGATGCTCTTTAAGTTATGTGCTGCTGGGGCACACTGACTGAGAGGTAATGAACAATTACTGGATAAGGCACTTGTATGCTTTTTTCTAGTGTAAAATACAGCTCCCTCACAACAGCTGGGAGTAATTCCATGCTATATAAATAGAATCTGGTACATAAAAATGCAGGTTTTAATGTGCACGCACAAATTGCAGTTGTAAAAGATGGTTAAATCTTGTTTGTAAGAGGGGAAAAAAAGAGAATCTTACACATTTTGAGAATAGTCTTTCTTAGCATGAAAGTGTACTTCTTATACTTGCAACAGAAGATGATGCTTTCCCAATCTGAGGCATGAATTTCAGTGCCAGAGTTTTAAAGATCATCCACACGGACAAATTAGTGTCAGCTGATCTTTAGTAATTGTCAGTGGGATAACTAGAACGTAACTTGACCTAGTTCAGACTCTTACTGCTCGTGTTTAATGCACCCTTCAGTGCTGGCCCCTTAGAGGCACATAGTATGCAGGTAGTCTCA
>VZTT01032884.1:70961-82892 GCA_013400855.1 Buphagus erythrorhynchus | reverse complement strand
TTTTCCAGATCTGTTTTCTCCTGTTTGCTGTTCTCTACATAGTTTCCTACTTTATAATCACAAGATACAAAAGGAAAGCAGGTAAGCATAGAATTTTTAATATGTAAAAAAAAATTGTTTTTCAAATAAATAGATGATTCTTTTCCTGTCCATCTCCACAAGGAAAGTGGAAGAAAAAAAACTATTTGTTAGGCTACTGGTCTATGGCAGCCTGGATTGACCTGATTGTGTATGGTAGCCTAAGTGTAAACTGTTTTGGGATGGCAGAAAGGGGTTAATGTCCAAGTAGATGCTTCTGCTTCCCTTACCTTGAGATCCTGTTGTTCTTCTTTCACATCAGCTTTTCCAGAATATGTATCTTTAGCAGCAAAATTGGGTTCTGAGCTTTTGCTAGTCAAGTGAAGGGTCACCAGAAGGGAAGTAGCATTTTTTTCTTCAAAAAATCCTGCTCTGATCAGGTACAGTTATTATTTCAGTTGTCTTAATCTGTTTTTTATGAATTCACCACTGAAGTTTAGAAAATACCTTGAGATAATATTCTATTTTTTTTTTCCCTTTGGAAACATTTTCTAGTTTCCATTCTAAAACTAGTCTGTAGGAAGCCCTGTCATTTTCTTTGATATTTTTTCTAAAGACAAATATCATAAAAATTGTTATAAAATCAGAATATTTGACTCTTGACAGCTTATCTGAGACCTTGGTGCTTGATAATGTCAGGCTGTAGAAACATTCTTGTATATGGTGATCTTGGTGCTTTGAACTTTACTGGAAACTGTTTATTGAGTGACATGTGTTATGTAGCTGCTTTCATAGATGGATTAATGTTTTAAAAAGTAAACTTTTCATGGAATTTAATTCCTTGAAAGAAAGTTACATCTCTGTAAACATGGGAAGTAAGACAGATACTATCTTCTGATCCTGATATGTATTTTGGACATTACAAAGCTGCTACCATTTGGAAATGGAGAAGAACAGGAAGGGGAAACTGATTTGGCAAACACTGTTGGATGCAAAGACACTTTTATTACCTTTTGTTGGCAGTTGATCTCCTCAGCTAGGAAGAGGAACTGCTCTGCAGATGTCCTGACTTTATGGAAGCTTTTTGAGCATGTACTTAGGAGCAGTTTGTGGCCTTCTATGATCTTCCTGATGAGAAATGTTTGAAGAGTTAACACATCTGGAACTCTTTCAGGACAAATTGTTCACTGCTTTTCCAAGAAGCTTTTTAGCCAAAATGATTCATAAGAGACCTTGACTTAGTCTTTCAAAACAACATGAGGTATCCATCAAAAAAACAACCCCAGGTCCTTTCACAAAAGAGTTTCAAAATAGCATTATTTTTGTTATTTGCTGTGTGTTTATTTCAACTCTTAAGAACTCTTAAGAGCTGTAATGACTCTTAAGAACTTAAATTAAATTTATTTTAAAATTTAAGAATAAATGAAGTCAGGTGTTCTATCTCCTATTGAAAATAGGAAAAACTTTAGAATGCTGAGTGTAAAACTATTTCAAATTCAGAAATTTTTGTTTCAAAATGCCTACATTATTTAAAATTTAGAAATGCTTACATTTGTGTACTGATGTGCATAGGGAAGGGTGTAAAGAATAAATGATGTGTTGGTGATTAATCTAAGTTAAATGTTGATGTTTTTTCAAAAATAATGTTTTAGTAGAGTATTAAGTGAGGAGTAACTGAATAAAATAGTCTAAAATGTGAAGTATCAGGAGGAAGTCAAGGTATCTTAAATCCAAAACAAATAACAAGAATATAACCACCTCCCCTTCCTCCCCTCCCCCAAATCCCCAAGAGCTGGGAAGAGGGGTAAGTAAAGGGAAGCAACTGAGTAGTCACCACTATTGTTCTGGGTATGCTTTCTTGTTTTAAGAAGACATTTGTACTGCAAATGATGTCTAGCAGTAGTTAGTATGGACTCTTAGACTTTCCTGTAGCTTGCCTGTTCTCTGTGGTTCCAGAGATGCCCAAAGGGGCAGTTTCTAGCTGTAGTAGTCTGAAAGCATGTTTGCCATAGAGCCCTCTGGAAGCCCTCTCCAAGAGGTTTTGATCTGCATATTCAAGTAAAGTGAAATAACTTTGTTGTTACATTGATTGAAAAGAGTTTGACTAGTGAAAAAACAGAGTGAGAATATTCAGTTTTGGAAGGAACCTTCTTAAAATATTGGATGTTCATAAATTGTATCAGTACATCTGAATTTTAATTGTAAATTAAAATTATTCCTATTTATATACATTTTAGCCTGAAGAAAGACAAGTGAGTATTGAATATAACCTGATGTAATTTAATTTTCAGATGAGCAAGAAGATGAAGATGCCATCGTTAACAGAATATCGTATGTATAGCTCTTGGTAGAACTTCTTTTCCTGAATGAATTGTTATGATAGGAATCTTCTTTGCTTCCAAATAAATAAGAATCTATTTGAAATATTTGAATGCATTTTAAATAGATTGCTGGGGGTCAGGGAAAAAGATTTGGTCTAGTGGTACCTTGAGTTATGAAAAGTGTTATGAAAATTTGGTCTAGGCCTTTTTTCACACGTAGTTCTGCTGGTAGGTGTGAAGTTGGCTCGAATATTATATGAGGACCTGATGCAAGAGGTGGAATTGAGTGCAAGACCTGTATTTAAGTCTCTGAAATGTAGCTGTTTAGATGGGAGGTGTTGTAATTTCCCACAGCAGTCGATGGAAGGCCTGTGAAGAAAGTTAGCTCTCTCTGAAGAAGATAACCCATGATTGTTGTAAAAAAGCTGCAGAAGGGCAACAAGTGGAAGACAAGCACTTGCCAGATCTGGTCTGCCAGCAGCTCTCTCCTTATCCTCTTCCTGTGTAAAGTTAGATAAGAATATCTCCTATTTGAATATGCCTCAGGATGTACAGAACCTCCGTGGCTGGTGCTGCCCTCTCAATTACACGATTGGCTGAACCACGTGAATTGGCTCCTCCTGTGTTACAGTGTTCTTGGCTCTTCCCTGGTGGTGCTGTCATCCCCTTGGAAGGAGAGCTTGGAGAACAGTGTTGTTGTAAATATAAAATGTTCTTTTTTCTTTCAGCCTAAGCTTCTTTAAATGTGCATGTTATTTTCCTCAAAGCAATAGCTCTCAAACATATGTAAATAGATTTTTCTTCACGTGGCATAAAATTGTCAGGACTTGAGGTGTGGAGGGATGAGAAAACAAAGCTAAAGTGCTGTAGCACTTTGCTGTAGTTTGTTAGGTTTCCCAGTTCTGCCTTAGAATACTTAAACATCCTTAAATAAAAGAAAAAATCTCGGAAGCCAACAACAATAACATAAGAATATTTTTAAAGTTAAAATTAGTTACTCATACTTTCTTTTCTAAGTATTGTATGAATGAAAAATGGATTTGTAGACTATTAAGGAAAAGTAAGATTTCTGCAAGCAGCTTACAGATGCTCCTGTTGTAGGGATGTTCTATTTATTTATTTTGTCATGCAATTTTGAATTGAGAATTATTTCTAATTTTATTATAGCATTAAATTAGTTCTGTAAGAATATTTTGTTGCTCTTATTTTTTTAAGGACACAGTTCTTTTTAATGCCACAAGATGGCATTTGGTGTAAGTTGTGTTTGGGATCTAAAAAAAATAAGCTTAAATATTTGAAATATTTCTGACAATTTCTGTATATTGACTTTACATCTATGAAATTATAGAAAACTTGAATAACTCCTTTGTGAAAAAAAACCAACTTTTTTTTCAGTTTGGTGTTCAAATATTTATGTGTAATTGTACTCACTGTTTAGTTGTTAGAACGTTGCTCTGCTTTTAAAAATTGTACTAAGAATATAGAAATGGAATTTTTTTTCTTTTGTATTTGTCTATGTGGGAAATTAAAACTAATAGAGGAGACTTGTGAAAAGAAATTTAATGAATTCCAATAGTTTAACCTTTGTATTACAATGGAATTGAATGAATGCATGTGCCAAGAGAGTAATCATGGTAGTTGGTAAAAACTAATTATTTATATTGGGTTCTGTAAACTATATTAAATTTGCTTTTTGGAAATCCCAGTTTCTCCTGCCTATTTACAATGTAAGAATGTGTTGCCTTTATTAGACACTGATTAACAGGTAGTTTAATTACTTTTTTCCCCTGCTGTTCAGAGCATGTTGGTGGTAACAGTGGTACATTTCTTTAAATTTCAGGCTGTTCTTGAGCACCTTCACTCTAGCAGTTTCAGCTGGTGCAGTCCTGCTTCTACCTTTCTCAATAATCAGCAATGAGATCCTGCTTTCTTTTCCACAAAACTACTATATTCAGTGGTTAAATGGCTCACTAATTCATGGTTAGTACTCAGCATAATGTAAATAAAATGAATGTCTTCATTATATGTGCACAGATATGTTCTTATTTTCAAACTGATAACTCATTTTCATTTAATTGCTAATTGTTAATGTGCTGTTGACTAGTTGTTTTTGCTGCTGTGTGATATATCACAAAAGTCTGTCTTAACTGTTATGTTCTTTTTTTTAAGAATTATTCAGACTTGATGGCATTAAACCAAATTCACTGCTTCAAATATTAATGTAAATATAAGCTACTAGAAGCTAGCTTGAAACATGCTGTTCACACTTCTTTATGTTAATGCAAGATTCATATGCCTTTCTCTTCATGATGATACCTATAAATTTATTCTCAATCTAAAAACATGTTGTAAGAAACTTGCTAGCTGAGGACAGCTTGGACTAGATAGTTAAATTCAGCTGTTAGTGATTTATGTGCAAACAAGGGAAATTGTGGAACATAAGTATCATGATAAAGATGTGCAATAAAATAACTGGTGAAAACAGGACAACTTTTCTTGGTTTGTCTGCAGAAAATATGTTCACTACGTGAAACAATTTATTTAATCTGATACAAATAATTTACAGGGTAACCGTGGTGTCCTCTTTAGTCTTTTGAAGAGAGAGCAATTTGGCTTTGGAGGATTTTTCTCTGAAAAGTGCATGCTTTTTGCTAAATATCAAATAATATTCACACACAGCAAATTCATGAATTTCCAGATACCTGACTTGTAAGGATTTTTTCTTTTTTTGTTTGGGTTTCTGTTTTGTTTGGTTTTTTTTGAGAAGTGAGGGGTGAGAAGTGATGTTTGTAGGACATAAAGGAATAATTCTTCACAGCAGAGATGGTTGAACAATGAAAAAGGTTGTCCAAAGACACTGGGAAATCATGAAAGTTTTGCAAGACTCAGGTGGCCAAAGCCCTGAGCAACCTGATGGCACCTGCAGTTTGCTGTTTAAGGGCAGATCAGACTATGTGACTTTACAGGCTCTTTGTAGTTGAGTTTTTTTATGATGTGTTTTGTGACACATCATGGGAAATCGCTGATTTGGTATGTCTCCTACATGAAAAGAAAGAACCCAAGCTAATGGATTTAGCTGCTCAGACATTTTTATTCTTTACTCCCAAACATGAGAAAAATTATTGGAAGATAACCCTTCCTTCTGCGTCTGAATTGTCTTTGGAAAAAGGGCAGTAAAATCCATCAGAGACTGAAAATTATATAATAACCAGTTCAGAAATTTTTACTATCACTTGTTGCTTCAGAAAATTTGTGTTAGTAAGAAATGTGCTGGAACAGTTGCTGTTAAATAGGAAAGCCTTTGAATTCGGCGATGATGTTTGAAAATCCCGCTCTGTGGATACACAGTAGAATTTCTATTTCCTAAGTCCAAGAGCAGAGGGTAACGAGGAGGCGAGTTCAGCGCTCTGGCCGATTGTTGCCTGGCCGATTGTTCCCTGGCCGATTGTTGTCTGGCCGATTGTTGCCTGGCCGATTGTTCCCTGGCCGATTGTTGTCTGGCCGATTGTTGCCTGGCCGATTGTTGCCAGCCGTTCCCTGGTGCCAGGGCTCCCCCGCGTGGCCCTGGCCGGGATCGCCGCGCTCGGGGAATCGCGTTCCCTGCTCTCCCTTGGAGAGCAGCAGCTCAGAACCGCTCGCATCCCCGCAGTGCTCTGCCTGCACAGCCTTCATGTATGGCTTGTGTACTGCTTTGCAAAGGTTGTCAAATCGGAGCGCTCGTGTTGCTTTAAAACACTTTATTCTTTCTAGATTTGATTTAGAGCTGTCATCTGATGTACTTGAACCTGACACTGAGGGTTCAGCAATCTATTCTAGATTGTTGCATTACATCTGGGCAAATAAAACAGAAAATATATGACTCAAACTTTTGAAACTAGGCAGAAAGGCCAAACCTGGATCCAGTATAAACACTCTTACTTAATTAATGCATGCTGAACTAATCCAGAACTGTTTCTGACAGTGGTGTTCCCTTGTGCTGCTTTTGGGTACAACCACCAGGTGGGGGTAAAATGTAATGAAACTGCCACGAGTAAGAAAAATGGGAAATTGCTCAGGGTCTAATCTGTTTGCCAAAGACTGAGACATTTTTAATTTTTATGTTTTATTAACTTGTTTTATTTGGGACAGTCTTAGGTCACTACAAATGCAAAGGAAAAAATTCTAATTGACTGCTTAAAGCTTTTCTATATGTTGTTGTCTGCAAGTACCTTATGCAATTTTATGATGCAGTTAGTATAGTAGAAAATAATTATTTTTCTGGGTCTGTTTTAATTTGATTTCCAAAATATCAAATTAGGATAAGGAATAGAGAAGATCCTTACTTTGAGGAAAGTGCATGCTGTCAGCAGCAGAACAGCACTGTCCTTGCTTCTCATAACTTTATGTGCATATTGTAGCTCTGTAGTTTAATATTCTGTAAATGTGGTTCCTATATGCTACTAATGTGTAAATTTCTGGACTTTAACTTTTAAAAAATCATCCCGGATGTACACCAGTCTCCCCTCCCTTAAAATGCTGAAGGTACTCTGCAGCTCCTAAGCACTGCTCTGTGTTGTAAGATACTCATGTAATAGAGCTGCTGAAATCAGGACAAGCAGGTATTCAGCTTTGCATTAGGTAACTGAATGCACTCTGTCTTCAGTTAGAGAAAACTGCTGAAATAAGACTCCTACCCCCATCAAGTTGTATTTCTACTCTTCCTCTGGTGTCTTTTTTGAGGGGAAAGAAAAAAAAAAGTGCAGACTGCTGGAGCTAATGTCCCCTTGTAAGGGCTGTTAATGACATTCCTGCTGATGTTGCTATGCCTGAATGTTTCTCGAATGGTAACAGGAGCTTCCTGGCAAAGCAAATTCAAAAGGAAAAATCCCCTTCTTTGTTAACTGGAGTTTAGCCACCTTTAGGCAGTCTGTTTTCTTTAGCAAATAAGTGTTATATTTCACGCATCTTTTGGAATTTTCTTGTTTTGTTTTCTGTAGCCTATTTGGCTGAGTTTGGTTGCTGGTGTCCCACTGCTGTCAATTGCTGAAGAAGTTCTCTTGCCCCCTGCCCCCCTCCTCCCCTCTAGTTTTTATTTCTCCTTCAAATTTGAATGCTGTCATTTAAGGAAAAAGGTAGAAGCATTTTTTGAGATGGTATAGGCAAAAATAACTGCTTTTTAACATTTGGATCTAATTCAGAAATTTCTCTTGCTAATGAATACCCCGGACATCCAGTAAATGTCTTTTTCCTTCCCTATTATTTACAAAATGACCAGTTTCAAAGAGGAAAAGGAGCAAGCCTGTACATGGGAAGAAGGAAACAAAGCTGCTAGTTCAAATTTTTTTATCATGGGGGAATAATATTCTTTTTTGAGTGATATTCAGGTGATATAACACAGTCCGGCAGAATTATGGAAATGTATGTGCTTTGGGGAAGGTGGAGAATGAAACCTGTTTTTCTCTAGATATTTTTTTTCAGGACGCAGAACATGTGATAATAGTTAGACCTGTTAGCTACTAAATTGCAGATAAGCATCTGCTTTTATAAAGAAGAAACTCTGCATCCTGCACAACTTCTGATAGGTGATTGATGATGGATTCATGTTTAGGCACCAGAAACTGGCTGTTCAGAAAGTGTTCAGCTTAGAATATCTTAATAGAGCAGATACCCTACTAGAGGTATCACTTCAGGTTGTTTTCTAAACCCTTTCTTTTCCTGCAGATGTCACATGTGTCTTACAGATGTCCTTGTTGTAGTCAGTAGTGGATTTTTCATGTAGATCACAGGATGGTTGAGGTTGGAAAGACCTCTGGAAATAACCTGCTCCAAGCAGGGTCAGTCAGAGAAGGCTGCTGAAGGCACTCCCCTTTTAGGTTTGAGTATGTTGAAGGATGGAGGTTACAGAACCTGTGGGCAGCCTGTTGCACTGCTTGAGTACGGTGGCAGTGGAAATTGGGATTTTTAGTTTGGTTTTTTTTCTTTCCTTTGATGAGTAAGTAGATTTTCCAGTTTTTCAATTCATGCTCATTGCCTCTCCTCAATTTGGTGGATACCACTTGAAGATCTGACTCTGTTTTCCTTTCTTCCTCCCTCATCAGATACTTACATACATGGATAAAATCTCCTTAAGTCCTCTCTTCTCTGCTCTCTGTCCATTTGTCTGGCCTCTTGAGGTTCATCAGAGTTGCAGGACACTGCTGCTCCCCATGTTGTCTCTTGAGCAGATTTGCTGGGGATGTGCCTTCTCCCATCACCCACTGTGACCATCAGGTCACTTCACTAGTGAAGGTGTTTAACCCACCATCAACCCTAACAAATCCATACCACTGGTGACACAACCTTGGGAGCCCAGAAGCTCAGCCAGTGTTCAGTCCACCTCAGAGTCCACTTGCCTTGCCCATACCTTGTTAATTAAACTATAAGAGGGTTCATGGGCGATGATGTTGAAAGCCTAATAAAATTGAGATAAAAGTATCTGCTGCTCTCTTCTTGCCTACTGAGCCAATCATCCCATTGTGGAGGGCTGCTGTTACCGTGATATCTTCTGATTTGGAGGTCATGTAGGCATTTGTGTATTGCTCATGTTAAAGTCCATAGTTTGCTTGAAAAAATATGGAAGAAAGGGAGTATACAGAATATGGATTTTGAGAGATTCACTGAGAGTAGTAAAATACTTTTGTCCTGAGAACAACAGTGGTTTTCTAAAGGACCTTCAATGAGATTGTGGAAGTGATATACCCGAGCTTGCAGTCTGCCTCCCAAGGTTTCAGGCATTTGCTGTTGAAAGGTAAGTTGTATCCAGGTTTATTTGAAGATCATTATGCAGACAAATGGATATTTTTTAGCAGTGACCTGTAAATAACTATATCCATAGCCCCCTGGCACTTGTACATGTATTACATTGTTAAATGTAAGGGAGGAAAATGTAATATATTTAACTGTGAAACTTATGTAAACTTCTTGTTTGTTGCAGGTTTGTGGAATCTTGCCTCTCTTTTTTCAAATCTGTGTTTGTTTGTGTTGATGCCCTTTGCGTTTTTCTTCCTGGAATCAGAAGGATTTGCTGGCTTAAAAAAGGTAGGAAAACACTATTAAATACAGAGTAATTGCAGTGTACATTTTATTTTCATCCCTTGTTTCTGATGAAACTGAAATGACAGATTGGGCAGGAGTTGGTGCTGGCATGCATGTGCTTATGTGAAGGTATATATACAGCTTCATACTCTGGCACAGGCCAGGTATACAGGGGAAAAAGGACTCCTTAAAAACCATGTGTACTGAAATAGAGAAAATAACTTTTTTTTAAAAAATGAAATTCAATCAGCATTTTGTTTTTTGGAAGATGATTCTGTTGGGATGTTAAAAGGAGAGAAGGTTCAAGAAATTCACTAGAAGTAAAATAACAAGGAAAAGAAGGACAGGTTTCTTGCTGATGGGAAGGGTGATTAAATAACGGCTGACCCTGAGAAAACAAGCTTGGTTTGTGAATTTTAAAAGCTTGATTTGTGAATTTTAAAGATTAGACATCCCAAAAAAGGTTCAAATATTGTCAATATTAACAATAATATGTTAAAAAAAACATGTCTTAAAATGCTCAACTTAGTTGAATATATTCAGGTTGAGAGGGCTGAGTATTTCAGTGAAGCAGGGAATTTGGCAAAGCAATTTTTGCACAATAAGATGATAATGATTGTATTAATATGTGAACTAAAGAAATACGGTGAAAAATTACTATAATGGGAGGCACATCAGAATTAATTTCTAATCATAAATATCAAATAGATTAAACTGGAATGACTGTCTGGGGACCAATTGTAGCACTTTTCCATTAATCTTTATCATCTAAATGATTACACTTTTGTTTTTAATGATACTACACTTGAGGGAATTCTGCTCCCTTAGGATGACAATTGTCAGAAAGCAAAGTATCTTGGAAAGTGATCTTGAAATCTGGAGAATTAAAATTAATTAAAGATGGATGCAGAAGACTATGTGTCATTGAAGCAGGGCATATAATGTAAAGCCACAAGGGCATAATTTTGTGTGGAAGGAAAGCATCATTCCTGATTGTGTTAACAGGAACTGGCATGAAGGCAGTGAAGTTTCCATTTTTGGTTCTTGGTGGGAAGTGCTTCATTCAAGTTAGGTTTTTTTGGGCTCACTTGAGAAAAAACAGAGGACAGCAAAATAAACAAAGAACAAGATAGGAACTACTATGTGAAGCAAAATTTTAATTCAGAGAGAATAATGTGGAGAAACAGAGACTTTATTCCACAGCAGAAGGTACTGGTGGATTGCAGCAATGCAGCTATGTTAGAAAACACCTTCAGGGCCTAGCCCAGGTGGTGTGTAAATGTTGTCTGGTGTCCCCTGTGCTGGGTTGATACTGCTGCAGCATTGCTGTGCATTGAGCAAACTGCAGTCACTTCAGTTACGAGTTTGGGTGACCAGAGGAATGCATTCAGCCTCCAAGGAGTTTGGTGATGGGCTGCTGTGTTTAACTTGTCCATCTTGGCTGGGAACACTTTCTGTTCTTCATTCACTTCAGGTATCTACAGGGCTGAGAGCTTTAAGCAACTTTGTTTGTCCTTCTAGTTTTCATGTGGAGGCCACTCCATTTTCCTTTTGACACTTAAGTATCTAGCCACAGCTAATATTTATCTTCTCTTCTAAAAATGTATTAACTGATTTCAGTGGGGTTTATGTTTCCTGCAATCCAACAAAACCAAGGATTCTCTCCATTGGTGTACTGGGTAAGGTCCTTCTCCTGGTAGAGTTCTGTTGGTGCCAACAGATGCTTTGTGTATCCCAGCTACATGAAACTGGCACTTTACATGAAACTTTTAATAGTTAATGTGTAACTTTCTTATGGTAGTGGCTGTCAATAAATCCCATTCAAGATAAATCAGATCACCATTGCACATTTGTGCTTGAAAGCATTTGTGAGATGAGATGGATCAGATAGGACCATAATCTTCTGCAGATGCCAGGGATTGTTGGTGCTTTAGAGTTTGTTTCTTCATGGGGGCAGATGCGATCAGATTTTACTATCAAAGCCCACCTATTGGAGGGGAGGAAATTCTATTTTGGAATTCTTTTTTTTTTTTTACTTTGAGTTCTGGATGTTTTTGGAACATCCCAGAAGCCACGTGTGATTCCTGGTACAAATACTCCAGGCCTTTATGCAATGTCTGTTCTGCCTCACTAAAAGGATGGAATGGTTTTGCCAGTTTGGAGTGAGCCTTGAAGCTGCTGGTCAAGATTCAGGAATTGTTGGATGTTGTAATATGAATATACCTTGTCTTAGATTGCTTTTCTTGGAAAGTAAATGGCAGATGGCACTTCTGGACTAAGATGATAGTTAAAATTAAATGTGCTGTTCTTTTCAGATGCTGATGTAGATAAAGGATTCTACTTGTAGTAATTGCTACATATGTTTTAAAGAATTACATCCCATAATTGGATGATTAGAATCTGGGAAAACTCGTGATTAATCAAACTTATGAGTACATGCAGGGTTTTCAGTTCTAGCATCTGCAAAGAAAGGGTATTTCCCATCAGTTTTTACTTTCTGCAGGTTTTTGTCATGTTTCTCACCTCTTTTCCAAGAAGA
>VZTT01032884.1:49070-63419 GCA_013400855.1 Buphagus erythrorhynchus | reverse complement strand
CTTCCTATCAGGCCAGTCTAGCAGGAAAGATTCTTTCTGATCCAAAAGTAAATGATTAGAGGGACACTCATAGTGTCAGAAATCCCACAGCTCCCATGTTGTTGTTCCAGGTGACATTGGAAAGTCTGGGAAACTTGGTAGGTGGAGGGAGTGGATCATCTGAGAGCTAATTCGTGAGAAGTGGGCTAGTGAATGGAACAATAGAGCAAACTTGTGGTGGAAAGGGGTAACACTGGGACAGTTATCATTTTAATGTGATTATCCTTCAATTCTCATTTCCCTTCTCCTCAGAAGGTTTGGGTTGGATGTCCACAGATCTGCATCCATCCCTTTTAGGGCAAGCTGCAGCAGGCTAGTCTGACAGCTGTAGGCTGTAATTATTTTATTCTAGATAGTGTGTGCTTGCATTTTGGCAGCTATTCTGTCTAGCTTTTCCTCATTTTAAGAAATTGGTATGTATTCTGGTATATGCTCTGATACAAAATTCGTAAGGAATAATACTTCTAACGTACTACTTCTATGTTAAATTTACAAGAATGATGCCTAATGTGGAAGAGCCATGGGTATGCTCTTTGCTTGAGTAATTTCAATCCATGTATTTGAAACAGTGCCTTAACTGCTAGGCAATAAATGAATCTCACCTTGCCATTCTCACTGGAGTCTGTCTTGCATTGGATAATTAAATAGATCCTAAGGAAAAAAGTGAGAAAGAACTGTTGTTTTTTTTTTATCCTGGTCACAAGGACTCAAGTCTGCAAGGAGTCCATCTTGGTTCTTAGGCTATTTCACTGAGTTGTCTGCAATGGTGTCGATGGGAATGTTTGATGGATATGGACCCCAAACTATGCTCTAACATTGTGGTTTGGATGCTCCTCTGGGATGCTGAAGAAGGAAGGATGAGTTTTCTTTAGTAGGGGAGTCAATCCAGTGGATGTACTGCATCCTGCATAGATGGCCTCCTCACCAGGCTATTAAGTAAAGATACCTTTTTCTTGAGCTCTACTTGAGAGATTTTGGTTCTTCACTTCCAACTTGGCAGGCATAACTCTAATACTTATTGTAACATGTCTTCAGCCAGTATCCAAAGAAATAATTTCGGTTTATTTTGAATGAAATTTTCCTTTTTCTGGATTTTCACAATTTTCTATATTTTGTTACTTATCCTGTGTGCCAGTTAAGTTTGATACAGTTCAGTATTTTGACTGCCTACTCTTGCTCCATTGACAGCATGGTAACAACTGTGAAAACATTTGAGAGAGGATACTAGCAGAAAAATCAGCTTAAAGTTGCTGGAATGTTTTATGACTGATTTTTTTCATGTTAGTATTGCATGGAAAATAAATATAAACTTTAAACTATACTTGTGATGAAAAGTGCTCATTTTAATCTTAAAATCCCTATAGGCTGAGAGAAGAGGTGGTGTGGGAGAAGACACAGTCAGTGCTAGTTATAGTTTGAAGTATTTGATTCTTGTATGGGCAAGGAAATTTTATTGGCTTTTTTTCCCCCTACTTACTTGAATCTGATGCCTGCATATATTACTTCTTGATTAAAATTTTCTTAGCTTGCTTCATGAGGGTTCTGAGTCACTAGCAGCTACATTTTTAAAATTGAGTTTTCCTAAAACTACAGCATCTGTTTATGACTTACTAATTTGTGTAGTTTCATGAGGTAATGACCCCTTGACTAAATATCAGTGTGCTAAATGTAGTATGTGTTTAGTGTTGCCTGATGCAAAATTGTTCTCCTTTACTTATTAAAAACCTGTTTGTGTATTGCCTTGAATAGGTCACAGCAAGGATTGCTCCAAGTCTGGTGTCAAACCATAGAAATGGGTGAAATGCTTGACTCTCATCTCTTCACTAATGCTAACAAATTAAGAAAGAGGGGGTGTCACATGCTAAAAATGTAATTGGGGTTAATATATAACATCCTCAACCTCATACCCAGTGTACTTCTCCCTTTTTTAGTGCCTCCACTTCTCCTGCAGATGTTATCATGTGTGTTTGTTGCTGTCAGCCCCTCACTGAGCAAATCTTGAGGTTACTAAGACTCCTTTCTGTCACGTGAGAACAATGGGTGTCATGTGTACTTTAAATGTGCCATGATTGCAGAAATGTTTCCCAGGCTTTCCCCGTGGGTCAGGGCATGGTGTAAAAAGTGATGTTTGCCTACCTTGCAAGAGGTCAGATGTCCAAGCAGAACTGTGTTCACATATTCAGCACCATAGAAACTTAGTTAGCACTCTCTGGGTTTGAGTGTAACATGTAATTTTTATTTCGTTGATGATAGGGTGTGTTGTTATTTTTTTTCTGCACAATTTACAACCAGATTAAAATGTAGAATTAATAAGAGCCATTCCATGTCCTGCATTGGCAATGTAGGTCCAAAAATATCCATTTTATAGGAGCTAATAATATGTTCATCAAAATCTCTATAGCCAGGTAATGTTCCAACAAAGAAATGCTTTTTCTTAAGGTAAGGATGGGGCTGTAGTTCTTTCACTTTACCAGGAATTTTGCGTCTTACAAAAAGAGATGCTAACATACTGAAAGGATTTCTAATCATTCATCAGCATTAAAACAAAAGAGCTCTTGGTAAATATCTCTACATCCATGTTAAAATCCATATAGCATTAGACAGCATTAAAAACTGTGCTTAAATTTCTGAAAAATTTTTATTTGTTTCCCATCACAACTGGTGGAGCAAAAAATTGGCAACAAATGGCTTGATTGCTTTCATTTATTTAATAATTCTTTCCCAGAAAATAACAACTTGTGATTTTCTGGCCCAAGATTGTGCCACTGCTCAGAAGATAACATTACCTTCCACAGTGTCTTTCCTGAAATATGGTGCATGTCTTATCTTAGCATTGCTAGAATGGCAGTTGTCAGAGATTTCCTTTTAAACTTTCCAGAGTTTACATGTGGATTTTAATGGAGAGAGGAGCAGGCAGGAGGTTTCTTGCTATGCACTGTCCTTGTGAGTCAGGAGAGATCTTTATGCCAGCTGTTGGCTGTGTGAGAGGCCTGAAACCTGGTGGACAGCCACTGTGCAGAGCAAGGTCTTCACTTGCTACTGGTACCAGATTAATGGCAAAGCATTTTATGTTGTTACATCTGTATAATTCAAGGTAGTTACAGAATTTTAAATGGAGAAAAAAAAAAAGCCCGACACTTCTGTCTCCATTATCAAGAAGTTTTCCTTTTCCTTATTGAAAAGCTGTAAAGACCTATCACCACACATGTTATGTTCTAAAGTGAAACCAGTCTCTAGTTGTTATGTGTGAACACATACTGCAGGAAAAGTCTTAATGTGTTGTAAGTGGCATAAAATCATTCCTCTACAAAATGTACTGCAGAGGAGAGGTGGTTTCCTTGGTAATTATGCTGAGTTCCTTGTATGACATCTGTTATCCCTTCAGGACTGTTGTTGCCATTTGTACTTCATTGGGTTTTTCAAATGAAGAATTACCTTTTTTGGCCATGTGCTGTTTTTTAATGTCTTTTGACTATTTGTCATCTGGGATGACTTATCTGTGTTAATCATAATAGAAAAGAAACATGGTAAGATTTTGATGATGCCTTCCAGAGTAGCAATTAAAAATTTGTCAGAACACTTCTAAAATAATTAAAACCTTTCCTGCTAAAATTAGGCTTTTCTGGAAACATGAACCCTTAGGCCTGGTGCTCCAGGCAGCATAAGTAGCTCAGGATTAAGCTTTAAAAACATCTGAATGTCTTGACAATTGAATTTTAAAGAATTAAAAGTCTGAGAGTCAGATATCTCTAAGGCTGTACAAACCACAAGATCCTTAGAATGTGTTTGTAGGACAGCATTTATTTGTAGGCAAACCTTGAGAGCTTCAAATGCTTTTTGTTTTTCCACTCCCCCATTAGTGCAGAGAAAAGATGATGGATATTACTGGGCTTCTGGCAAGTTACAGTCTGCTGGGATTGATGTGTTAAATATCTTTCCTTTAATAAAATACTTGACTTGGTTAAGTGCTCATGTTAAAGAACTAGGCGGATTTTGAAAATATGCTGTGAGTGAAAGTGAAGGTGAGCTGTGGACTCAAGCTGTGAAACTTTGAAGTTAAAAAAAAAAAAGAAGTGGGGGGTTTGAGGGTATAATATGTCAGTTCTTTTTCCCATTTTTCTTGATAAACAGTTGAACTACAGTTTCTATTGGATTATAGTAATTTGCTTCCAAAAGTTTTTGTTTATAGTATTTTTTTTTCTCATCTTCCACAAGAGACTCCTTTAATGTGTCAGTCAGCCTATAAGATGTCAGACTTCTGCTTAGGGACAGTAGGGAACCACACAGGGCATTGACTTTCAGGAGTGACTTTTGCTTTATGGATCATCTCAAACTCATCTAGAAGAATTTGTAAGATGTTGGGTGTGTTTTGTTTTCTTGTTCAGCAGTTACCAGAGATGTTGCTATGGGCTTGTAGTGCAATGACAGTTGATGTTTTATTCTAGGTACCTTCATGGAAAAAGACTTTAAAGTGGAGAGCTACTAAAACCAAAATCACTGTTGAGAAAGAGAAGTACTACCTTCCTTTAAACTGGCAGGTGTTCATGCTTCCCAAACACTGATCCTGAGTCCATTCTGGGAATGTGTCTCTCTCGTTTACTGACATGCAGAGAAGTTTATGTATGAATTAAAGACCAAAGATCAGACTCTTTTCAACACTTCTACCTTTCTTTTTAGCTTGCATTAGTTTTATAATTTTGCTCTTTTTGTTCCACTTCATCTCTTTCTCCTTCTTAGTGTACACAGCCTTCTCTCTTCTCTGCATGTCCCCAGGGAGTAGGAATAACCCCAGTGTGTTCAAAAGTGAGGGTGCTTTCTGAGCCCCTTCTCTCTGTTCATGTCATTCTTGTTTTCTTTTATTTTTTTTTTCTGATATCTTCAGGGAGTGTTTGAACAACCAATCATGCTTTATATTGCTTCATCTGTTTCCACTGATGAAAATGTCTCCTGGTTACAGATTCAAATTTTCTAATCTTTGAGTGGCAAACAGTCTTTCTAATCGTAGGCTTTGTGTTAGACAAGGTTTTTTTAAATGGAATATATTTTTCCAGGTCTTCCTACTTCCCTTATTTCTTTCCCACCTCTTTCTCCTCATGTGCAGAAATGTAATCTGAAGTCATAACAATATTATTAATGTATAGCAATGAGTGTATGAAAGCCCACCACCTTAAAATACATTTCAATTGTTCACTTAATTTCATAATGTTAAGCTTAATTACATTTTGTGTATTTTGTGACTTTTTAAATTTTTTTTTTTTTTGCTCTTCAACTTAGTCAGGATCCCAGCATTATTTGGCCAGTGAAAAGTAAATGTCAAATGAAAATTTGACTGGCTTAAAATAGAAGTACTCCAGGGGGCAGCTTGTCTTACTGAAAATGAAGCCAGAGGTTGTCCGGAGAGGTTTTGCAGTCTCCAAGCTTGGAGGTACTCAAAAGATTCCTGGGCAACCAGCTCTAGATGTCCCTGCTTGAGCAGGGGATGGACCAGGTGACCTCTGGAGGTCCTTGCCAGCCTCGGTCATGCTGTGATTCTCCCGAGGTTTTCTCCATGTGCATGGGGGAAAGTGCTGTACCCTTCATTCCTTTCAAATAGCAGCTATTTGGCAGGTACTATAATGTATGTAAGTATGAACTAATGGGCCTGGAACATTAATGTTTTCATAGGGCACAGTCTTATGGGTTCCTAATTGAGATTAAGTATTTACCTATGTGCTTTAAGTGTCTTAATTTCTTTTTTTATCCTGGACCATTACCAAGTATTCATTAGTGTCTATGACAGAACCTTTCTAACTATCACTTCACTAAAGTTCTTAAAAGTATTATTATTTCACTATATTTAAATGAGTGTGAATCCTAGTCTGTGTGTGCTGTGCAATATAGAAATTTTTCTGCCCTGAGCAGAATGGAGTGAGTTGTCAGAGGCAATCTTACTGTTCTGCAGAGGACTGGTGGAGGAGAGGAACTGATGTGCTACAAGAGATTGGTGCTCATGGTTAGGATGCCTAGGGTCCTCGTTCATGGTTGGATGCAGTGATTATGTAGAGAGCATAATTTTCAGGGTTAGTGTCATATCAAGATTATCCTTAAGTAATCCCCTAGTTAAGAAGTGAGGGAAGATGGGATAAAAATAGAAAAAATAATAAAGTAAAAACAAATCTTCTGGTTTTAACTATCAAATAGTCTTTACAATGAAATATCCGCAAACTGGGGTGAACCTGTGTGAGAAACAAGTTGGATTCGCTTGTGGAGATGTATCCTGGCAAACAAAGAAAAAGTAAGGTTGTTATTTGAATATGAGTCTGATGGATCCGGGGGCAGGGTGCGAGCTGTGCCCGAGCCGGAGCAGCAGTTCCGCAGCCGAGCACTGGAGGGCTCCGCAGACTGACGGCTGCGGACGGATTTGAAGGGAATTGCTGCATTGTACCTGCGCAGGGTTTAATGCTTGCCGGGCCATTTGGCTATTTGCCATAATTGGCTTTCCATTCCCTTGATTGGAATCATAGATAAAAATTTGCTAATCCACTTTCTTTGCTGAAAGTATTAGAAAAGTAATCCATCTTTTAAAAATGCTCGAACAAAATCATGTGGTATAAAGAGTACTTTATGGAATAATGAGATTAATGAGAACTGTAAGGCATATGCAATTTAAAACGTTTTTCTATGGGTTTAAGGGGAAAAATGCAATCTGGGCATGATAAAGCCCTAAGTACTTCCTTTTTTTATGCACTACCTTTTAAATGTGCATTACATGTTACGCTTTTGTCTACATGAATAAAATGTGAGTATATATTTAGGAAGAAGGATCTGCTATTTATTTGTAATTTTAAAAACGTTTTGAAAATACCCGATTCAAACTTCTTGGCTTTTTTCCTCTCTCTCCCCTCTTCTGCCCATAGGGCATCAGAGCACGGATTTTGGAAACCCTTGTAATGCTCATTCTTCTTGCACTGCTTATCCTTGGAATCGTATGGGTGGCTTCAGCACTCATAGACAATGATGCTGCCAGTATGGAGTCTTTATATGGTATGGAATGCAAAAGAACCTTCATTCAGTTTCATTGTAAATACAGAAATCCAGTTTCCCATTAAATGTATTTCTAGTACGTGCTATGTGAATATTGCAGAGGTCGTGAAGGTGTCTTAATTCAGTCAGCACCATTTTGATGTTAAATTCTATGACATAAGTAGCCTCTTGGTAATAAGCTAAAGCTGTGCTCAATGTTTTCATTACAGACCTCTGGGAATTCTACCTCCCTTATTTATATTCCTGTATATCACTGATGGGATGCTTGTTACTTCTGTGTAAGTATTTTCCTCATTATTCCAAGAGATGAATGGTATTATGGTGGGAGATTTTTATGTGTATTGTGTTCAATTTTTTTAATGGTTCAAGGAAACTTTTTGATTGTGAAAGTTGAGTGGGATTTTCTTTCTCTGATTAAATTTAAGTGTGAATTTTAGGTTTGAGTTCGGAAGCTTAAATAAATGGTACCTTATATTTTCAGTTTTTGAGAAACTTTGCACCTCACCCAAAACAAGTTTGACTTCTAACTTGTTAAAGCAGGTAGTTGAAAAATAGGGACTCAATTCTGCAAAGAAAAGCACAATTTTTAAATTAAATATCTGCAGGAGGCCGGTAGTATGGTGAGAAAATAATTTTGGAACATTTTGTCCTATATTCAGTAAACTACCATTCTTCCTTTTGTAATTGAAAGTGTTGCTGTATAGGCAGAGGTTGGAAGACAGTGCAGCCAGCTTTCGTAATCACACAGCTGGTCTCTGGCCAGTCTGCAGGTCAGTTACACAATTGCATTTGAAACAAATGCAGTAAAAACCCAACCTTACACTGACTGCTCCTAACCAGAGCTCAGTCATCCATGTTTAGGGGAATAAGAAACATGATGGAAGGCTCCAAATCCCACTTATAATCTCAGCCTCCTCCTTGAATAATTTCTAGAAAATTGCTGAGAGGGACAAAACATCTCCCTTTCTAGATTACTATGGTTTCATTTCTTCTCCAAGCTTCACAGGTTCAAAGCTTACATGGGGCTGTCACTGTGGAGAAAGGGTGGGGAATGATAATTTGTGATACTCTTTAAACAGATCTGTGAAAGAGACCTTGGTGAGTCTCCTTAGGTACTCTGTATTTACAGATTCTCAAATCCACTTTGGAAGAAGGTGGGAGGATTAAACAATGTGCTTCTCAATGTCTCATGCAGGCTGTTCCAGTGTGGCATTCACAGAGGTGCTGAACACTTTAATGGGAAATTGTTTTACAAAACTTCAAATCTGCCCTGCAGTTTGCTTTAGCAGAGCTGAAAACTCAGCCTCTGTTCTGGGGCTGTTGTTAACCAGTTCATGAAATTACTGTGACTAAATGCCAGGTTTTGGAAATATGTGACTTAAGCAAATCACTTGAGGTGAAGGCCCTCCAAGCTGTTAGATCTGTGTAGCTGAAGGGGCAGTATGCAGCAGTGGGGCAGCTGCTGGGGTAGAGCTTTAGATTTTCAGCTGGTTTAATTGCTGAAGCAGTGTGAAGTGTGTGAAGAGAAGCATCACTTCATTTTTCTTTTCTTTTTTTCCTGCACAATTCTTCTGCAGTAAAGGCAGACTAGCTTAAGTTAGATTTTTGAATACTCTTGTATTTTTCCTGTAATACATAGTAGCTATACCAGTTAATAGAAATAAATGCAATCCTCACAATAAAATTTTGTCTTCTTTTTTTGGCAACAATGTTTTATTGTAATGGAAACTATAGATGTACATGCTCATCCATATTGTTATTAATTCCTTCATCTCTGACACATTTCAGTATTTGAAGGCTGTTTTCCCTAAACTGTTGTTTTCCACTAATAATTTTCTATTATCATGGTTGAGCCTTTCTCCCAAGAAGCATACATGCATCATTCCTGAAAACCATCACAGGCTAGAATCAGAAAACCTATGTTGTTATTTCACAGAAAGTAACCTAAAGTCTGGTGGCTGACCCTACTATCAGTGGAAGCTGAAGGATAACTTTCAGAGTAAAGCACCTTCAGGATCTCTTGGCCTAGCAGCTACACGTGTGCTAAAAGATGAAACATGCCCAAGATATTCTTCAGTGCTATGGCCAGCCAGTATCACTCCATCCAGGATATTGTAGTTGTCAGATGTCTGTGCAGCTTTGGCTCATGATAATGGTCCCTGGGTTGCCTGAATTCCAGAACTGCACTGAGAATCATTTGGAATAGTGTTAACTGGCCCAGGGCAGATCATGCCAGGAATAGTTCTAACAACTTACTGATGTAGGCAATCCAATCTTAAAGCCCAGGAATGCATCCTGGCACTGCTGAATTTACTGGTGAAGGCATACCCTCTGGTGCCCCATGCTTTGAATAAATAATCAATTAGTTGAGCAAGTTTAAGGTCTCTGATTATATGGTATTCCTTGTTGACAAAAAAAAAAAAAAAAAAAANAAAAGAGTCAAGCTCAACAGCTTGACAAGCTACACAGCTCTTGGAGGGGAGAGATGCTTGTCTTGTTCAAAATTATTGTGACTGCAATGTGCTTAAATGTTCGTATTGAAGCTTTAAGCTCTTGCAGTTCTTTTCAAAACCAAAAAATGCTTTTATGTGGAATAGCACATTAAGCATCCAAATAAAAAACTGGTCTTTGAGTTACAAGTGTCTGTTTTGCGTTCTCTTCCTTCCCCTGCAGTGTGCACGCCAGTGGGGCTGTCGCGGATGTTTACAGTAATGGGTCAGTTGCTGGTGAAGCCAACAGTAAGTGCTACACAATTCTGTCCTGTGCTACCTGTAAGAAGGTAGAATGGTATTTGGGTACTTTCTTCTGAAATGCTTACACTTCTTCAGAACTCTTCAGTTCATCAGAGTTTCTATAACCACTCTTTATGTACTCATTTCACGTTTTTCATAGAGCACAAAAGCCTGTTTTTTCCGAAGTGTTTTTCCTATAATAATACAGACTTCCTGTGATTTTTCAATTTAAGTCAATGCTACTAGTATTATTTTTTACCAGTATTTCCTGCTGTGTTTTACTGGTGCCTGAAAAGTGTGGGCATATTCTGAGTTCAGGAGCAAAGAATACAAGAGCAGACAAAGTCTGGATAACAAGAAGGATACCTGGGGCTGCACACAGATGGCTGAAATGTGGATAGTTGTCATCTTTAAGAGCTTGTTACACCCAGATACTCTTTGGTTCATGTTCTGGATGCTGTGAGGGAAGGGAGAAGGTTGTACCACATACAAGTGCTCTAGTGTCTTGAGTGTCACATGTCCTAGTTTGTATTTACTAAAATTTGGGTGCACTTAGGTCTTGCATTCCTTTTCATTAGTCGGTTCAATCCTGGAAATACATAGAAAATACCTACTATTTTTATCTTTAGTCTCAAAGAACCTGATAGCTGAGGTAGATAGACTTAATTTTAATTTGGTTTTACCTTCCAATAGCAATTTATATTTGCATGAAATACTGACTTATGTGAAAAGTTGCTTTTAATACAATTTAAAAAAATCTTCAGTTATTTTTGTTTAAATAGAGTGTGAAGGTTGATATAATTTGAATGTATGTCAGAGATACTGTTCTGTCTCTTTAGATTGAAACTGAACATAAAAGCCATAACTTGAAATAAAAACTTAACAGTAACTTTGCTTAAAGTCTGTATAACAGAATGGAATAATCTTCTGTGAAGTTCTTGCTTGTGTCAGTATTGTAAAGTTGTAGACTGTATATTTAAAGTACAGGTTACAGGAGCAAAGTGAACCTGATTATGTAAGTGCAGTCAGAAAAACAGGTGTTTCTGATACTCAGTTCATGTTTCTGTTTCCAAATACAGATCCTGGAAGATCTAGATGAGCAGATGTATATCATCACTTTAGAGGAAGAAGCAATTCAGAGGAAGCTTAATGGTATGTATGCTGTAGCTGTAATGGTACTGCTTCAGATACAGTATTTAGAGTAGGGTGGTTCTGGTCACGAGTATTGGTCTCACTGTTGTGAAGCCTCTTCTCTCAAAACAGAAAATTTCAACATCTTAGCCTGTAATAAATGTTACTGATGTACATTTCCTCACTGGGTTTTCCAAGATTGGCTCTTGTGTATGTGTGGTTTGCTTTGGTTTTGTTTTTGAATTGTTTGTCAGCTCTCTAATGTGGAAATGTTCTGAGCTGGAAAGAGGAATTGAGTAGTTGTCCAGACCCACCACCCTTACTGCAAAATAGTTTGGATTGGTAAATGACTCTATTTCAGCCTTGTTTGAAGGACAATGAACTTACATTAGCAAGAGGCTTCACTTCCTGCAATATGAGTTTTGTTTTGAATTTGGAAGATTTTTTGTGTTTCATTTGATGGTTATTTAAAATCTTAGGTAGTAATCCATTAAAAATCAGAGCACTCCTTTATATTCTAGGAGTTATTTCATGAGTTTAATAATTAAAAACATTCTATTAATAAGTAATGAAAATTAATAATTACAAAAATGTTTTTGGACTTAATGTATTTAGTCTTACAGTTTTGCATTTCTTGGGAAGGTGTTTCTGTTATGAAGTGTTTAAGAACAATATTAAGCTTTGGCTTAGAATAGAAAGGAGTGTTGCAACATGGCAGGCACCAGTTATGGAAAATGTGTTGATTCTATAAACCTGGAAATCATGTTGTACAAATCTTGTGACTTGCTTTTAACTTCATGGATAAGCCATCCATCCATAATTTTACAATTACTGCAGAAAACCAAGGAATTTTCATGTAAGACAGCACAACAATGTATGTGTCATGATGACTTATTTTAGCCTTAATTTTTAAGATTTCCTGCTTTTTTTCTCTCCTGCTTTTCAGTCTTCTGTCATATATCTCTATCTTTCCTTCTCTGAGGTTTCATTAAGTTTCCTTTTGAATTTGCTTGGTCAGGGGAAGTACCTTTGAGAGCAGAGATCATGGTGGTCATCTTTATTCCAGTGCTTAAAATTTGTGGAGGAATAGTGACTTCTTTGTGCTGAAATCAGTCATCACTTCAGTTTAAAAGTAACATTCACCTTTTCAGGTGTTTATAGTGATACACATATGTATGTGCATTCACACACAGGCACACAAAAGGGTGCATGCAGTGAGTGTCTTTGAAGCTGTGATGGGGTAATGATAATCATTCTGTTTTTGATGTTAGCTGGGAACTGTAAAATATTTGTTACTGAATATTTTATGTTGTCATGGTGATTCTGCTTGTGTACAACACAGTGCAATGACTCAATAGTTATTCAGGAATCTATTGGAAGTAATGCAGAGAGAGTTCTGCTGTTCAGATGGGGAATGTGATTATTTATGTAATGCTTGGCTGCTCTTTTTCTTGCAGAAGTCTCTCAACTGTTGCTTATATTGCAGTTTAGTATCACTTGTGGAGTGGACCTAGGCTGTTTGTGGGTGTCTACTAACTGGGTATGGATTTAGGATGTGTGCTGGGAGCTCCCCTAACCCCAGCCAAAAGGCTGGATTCTCTTTCAGCACATGGCTTGGTAGTCAGTGAAAAGTGGAACTGCAGCCCACCCATACTCCATGGAACACTCACCAGCCTGCTCTTGAGCTGTGAAAGATAAGGGGCTTAAATGTCCTGAGACAGGAGGGGAACTGAATTCCCTCTGTTTCCAATACTGAGGGAATGGCATGGACACCCCCATCTAAAGGAATGCTTGAAAATCCCTAGGTTGGTATGCAGAGAAAATTAATGGACTTAAGCCGAAAAGTAAATGAAAATCTAAACTTGCATATGGCATGTAGTTGGGGCAAGATGTTTTATGTGCAAGAAGATACTCTGCAGGATTTTTACTTTAGTAAATTTAAGCATGATTCTCATAATGGCAAACATGGAAACCATCTTCTCTTTCAGAAGTCTTTCTAATACATACATATTATGCCAGATACATTGACATGGTTATTGCCAGAACTACGAAGGGTGATGTTTACTGTGTTTGTTGCATTTTAAAAAGTGTGTGTAAATGGGGGTGGTGCTAATTACATCAGTAAATGTCATGCTGTGATGTTAGAGGCCATCATCTGTGTTTTAACACACAGGTTGTGTCTCTTTGTTGCTGTATCACAGCAGATAGATTGAGCTACACACTTCCTCTGCTGTGGCTGTTGCAACTCTTCCATATTGTTGGTGGTGCAAATCCATGGTGCTTAAGTAACCCTGCTGGGCAGGTTAGCAGTAAAGTGCTCTGAAATATGTACTTTATTTATATGTATAACTAAAGAGTTGAATTTTTATTAAAATGAAGAGGACCAGAGCAGAGGCTTAAGTGATACTTGATGATTGTAAAGCTTTTCATATTTGAAAATAAATCTTTCTGTGAAACTGTAGATCTTCTTTGTGGGAACTAATTTTCTTCCTCCTCAGGTGTCTGCAGTGTCTAACTGAAAATCAGAGGAGGAGGGAGGGGAAAGTTTGTGTTATCTACCCTAGTATTTTTATCTATTGAAGAGATACTGGGCTTTGGGAAAATGTTTGTTTCCAGTGTATTATATTTCAGTACCCACATCACTCCTACAGTTGAAGAATAAAGCTGGGACTTTTTTATATTAAAAGAAAAAAGTTGCCTTCAGCTATTAGTTTTCCTGAATCCAAAGAGACGGGTGGGGTAGGATCAAAAATACTTACTTGATCAAAGTTATTGGCTCTGAAGGTATCCTTACCTATGTAAGAAAGATGAAAGGTGTTGTTTTTATTGCACACTAGTAACAGTGTAATTTTGAACTAATTGGTGGTGAACTGCCAATCACCTTCGGGGAATGCAAATAGATACTCTTACAATTTCCTTTGAGGTACTGAAATCTTATGTCGGGGCTGGAAGAAAAACAGAATAATACCGTTAAATTGACCTTAAATGAGCTGCTTTGTGGCTTTCTTGGAGAATCCCTTCTAACTTTTCATTGCTAGTCCAAACAAGTCTCGTCTACCAATTTGATTTATTGGCTAGACAACGCTGACATTGAACTTTGTGCGTGTTTGAAATAAAGCTAATGTTAGAGAGCTTTTAAGAGTTTAGCTGCATCCTTTTCAAATACTCTTTTGACTGATCTGAAACTTTGCCTCTCGTAAAATATCCTTATGTATAACAACCTGTTGTTTGCAACTATTTTTAAGGAGGAACTACAACAGCACTTAGATATGATTCAGAATTTCTACTGACCTGGTCTTAGGGACCTACTCTGACGCTGATTTGTTGGATAGACTCCCATGAAATCAGTGTTTTGAGCTGGAGCAATTTTTATATTGAGGGAAGAAAAAAACATAGATATATATTGAACTGAGATTTTTCTCAG
>VZTT01032884.1:24234-42149 GCA_013400855.1 Buphagus erythrorhynchus | reverse complement strand
TAACATAAGTTTGTGTCCACTAAATTACTGCATTCAAGACTTGTTTAAAAGAAAATAAAATTAATTGTTAATGATCCATGAGATTACCAGTTGATAATAACCAGATTCTGTGGCAGTAAGTGTACACGCTGAGTCCATTGTTGTTTCATAGGAAACAGATTAATGGTAAAACTCACTTAAAAACCAGACTAACAAGTGAAATTCCTGAATAGTTTGCCATAGAGATAAATAAAAGAAGAAAAAAGATGGAACAATTAACACACAGCTAACAAATGCACAGTCACAGCTGTCCAAACAGGATTAATAGAGTGTATTAGAGTACAGTGAGTCATGTGGTGCTTTGCAGAAATATCAATGTGTGTTGCACTACGTGCCACCGCCCTGTGGCACTGAATAGATGAAAAGAAATAAATATGTTAAGCAGATTCATAGTCTTTTCACTTTATTAAAAAAGCGAGATTCTAGACTATACAGAAAAGACTAGACTTTATCCTTATGGGAAAGGTGAAAAAGCAAAAGTTATCTAATACATACGCTGACCTTTTTCAACTTTTAAAAATGGAAATAGTTTCTTACATGTTTCAGATCATTCTAATTAGATATGTAGGTGGTGAATGTGTCTAATCTGTCATTCTTCTAGAACTCCAGGAAAGTTTTAAACTAAAATAAGTTACTTTACTTAAACAAGTTAACTCATATTTTCCCAGAACTTTTCAGCCTTTTAGTAGCCCTTCAGAAATGTTTCCCACCAGCACCAGATTTTTGATGATAGAGAAACAAATTGGGAACAAGGCACTTAATAGTCAAGAGTACAAAAACAAAAAATTCAAGAGAAAGTTGAACTTTCTAGTGTATGGAAGTTTTCCTAAAATTCTACACTTGAGTATTATGTGCAAGGAAATGGGGATTTTAAATTTATTTGTGTGTGCTGTCTAAAACCTAATATGTGTTTTTAACCTCCAGAATTCTTTAACAGTTTACTTGGTAAAATTTAATCAGCTTTTGTGTGTATATATTTGTGCCACTAGATATGCAAGTTTTTTGTTCAATTGCTGAAGAGTTATTAAAAGTCTTGTTTTTTTTCTCTGTGGGCCGAGTAGATACTGCTTCTGTAAGTAGGTCATCAAAACCTTTTCAACCTTTTCCTCCCATGAGTTTGCAGACTGTTACTGTGTCACTTTTCTGATGAACAGTGACTTTTTCTGTTTGTAAGAAGAAATTGAATGTAATTTATGGACAATAATTTTCCCACCTACTCTAACAGAAGTGTCAGGGTTCATTTCTGTTTGTCCTTGTAACACTGCTCTGTGGCTCACTGTTCTTCTGGACCTCTGTGTCAAGGAATGTTATTCCTTTTCCAGACAATTCCAGTGCTCTGCCTGTTTTGTTCCTTTTCCTTTCAGGTTTTGGAAGCCTATACATTCAAACCTGACTTTCTTAATTTTTATGTGGCTCCACAGTCTGACTAAAACACTGCTGCTTTGGAAATGTTGAGGACACTGTTTGCCTTCAAGTGGGAAAGCAGCTCTGTGTTTATTGTGCTTCGTCTCTTTACCATTCAGACAGCTGGTTTCTTCTTTCTGTGCTAAGACCTTCTGTGTTTTTTTTAGTGTTTCTCCCTGCCTCTTTTGCTGTTTTGATCAGTGATTGTTTGGTTTCATCCTTTGAAAGTTCTTTTCATTTCAGTATTTTGTCCTTAGATACCAAATTCAATTCCCATGTTTTAATTAAATGACTGATGCTGGATATAAGAAGTGTATTTTTTAATATTGTGATAATTGGCTTGCAAGTCTTGGGTATCCAGGTACAGTGAGATTCCTAAGTGTCAGGTTTACCCTTGGAAGAAGTGAAACTGACCCTTTATTATGACCCTTTATTCTCTTAATTTATAGTCAGTTTTGAAAAGCCCCAAAACGCTTTCAAAATAAGATGATAGAAAATCAGGAGCTTTCAGGAGTTTCAGAGCCAGGGCTACTTTATGATTGCCTCATCTGCTGCTGCCATTTTAGTTCTGGGACAGGGTCAGCTTCCTGCTTTTGTACTGTTGTGAAGGCATACTTCCCTCTGACATCATCTGTGCCAAAGGTTTTTTGGGAATACAGCTTTTCAGTCCTAGACAATGGTCATATGGCTGTCACCTCAGTGTTCTGCCATGTGTTCAGTGCAGTATTCTGTGACACCTGACAAAGGAACAACCTGTGGCTCTTCCTCTTCTGCCTTCTGCAGTGAGCCCTACACCTGCTAGATGTTTCCATGGTTCAGAAAAATGTTGTTCACTGAATTAGTGATTGACAGGCCTTTAATCAGCACAAAACCCAAGTGTCAGGGTTGGAGGTGCCCTGTAAAGAAGACCTGTCAGCACCATCTTTCAGCCTCTTCTCCTTCTTTGCAAATGCTCCATGGCTGTAGTGGTGGATGTATTCAGGAGAAAAACTTCAGTTGGAAAGATGTCTTTAAACTTTGGTTTCAAAAGCAGTGCTCTGGAAGAACACTTAAAAGGCTTACCATGAGATGTTGTGGCTCTCATAGAAAGGCTGTTTGCTACCTGTATTTTTTTTAAAAAAAGTTCAAGGTGCATTTCGCTCTTATCTGGAATCATTAAGGACTTTATAGAAACTGAGGTTTGAAGCAGTTTTCATACTAAAGCGGATTTTTTCCAGTTATATTTACTGAAATTATAGAAATAGCTCGTACCTAGAATAGACAATTAATTTCAACTCCCATTATTCAAGCATTTTACTATGAAGTTTAAAAAATGTTTTGATAAAGGTATCTTACAGTTTTATAGTGACCAACAAACATTGTCTTGTATGTTTAACCATGTGTCTTCTGGTGTGCTGTCTGTAAGAAATTTGCATCCAAATGTAAATGTAATAGAAGGAAATTTTTGCATTTCCTGAAAAAAAATATGAATGTTTTGATCTAAATCTTGCATGCGATTTAACAGGAATCACCAGATTCGATCTCCTTGGAGACTTTGGAAGATTCAACTGGCTGGGGAACTTCTATATTGTGTTATCTTACAACTTGCTCTTTGCTATCATGACAACATTGTGTCTGGTCAGAAAGTTCACTTCTGCTGTGCGAGAGGAGCTCCTGAAGGCATTAGGTAACATAGCCCTGAAAATTCACTGTGTGCTTGACCATTCCCTTTCTCCACCACTGACACCTTGATGTGCTGCTCATAAAGTTCTGTCACAGCTCACAGAATACATTTTTTGGCGAAAATTTCTCTAAGTTAAGGTGTGAGGATGAATAATGTTGTGTTTTTTGAAGAGTTTAGAGCTAAAGTGCAATGTTGATTTTAATGATATGCCTGTGGTACTTATTGATCTCCAGTTGGATTTTCAGTCTTTGGAGAGCACAGAAAAATTCTCAGTGCTATGAGCAATTATTCCAACTTAAAACTTCAGCTTTTGTATGGGTTGGCTTTTTTCTTTTTTGTTTAAAGCAACTTATTAGTTCCCTAAAAATAGTTAGCAGAGATCTTAACTGCTTTGTTGTCATACATTTTTGAACATCTATTAAAAAAATCTTTGTACAGAATGTACAGAACCTTAGTAACTGGCTGAGTAAAACCTCTACCTGATATAATCAAAAATTTGATCACATTTTGCATTGATATTTCTTGACCTTGATTCTTTCATTGACATTTCTTTCAATCTTGAAAGGCTTGAAACACATTTGATACTAAGAGGATAAAATGTTTTTTATTTTTTTATTGTTGTTGCCTCATCTTATCTTTACTAATTAACAAAGCTCCTCTCTTTAGATCCCTAGAGTACTATTTGCTTAAATTGAGAGGATGAATGGTGAAGCTTTAGTGTTTCTTTGTAACTGAGGATTCAGTTTGCCTCATCTAGAAGTTACTCATGTTAGTTTTCACTGCTTTCAGAGTTGTGATGCTGAAACAAAATCCAAGCACTTCCCAGAGTGCTGGTGGAAAATTAGTTTAAAATTGTTGTAAAATAATTAAAGTGTTTAATAAAAAATTACAGATGTTGAAGGCAGATGAACAAACATAAAAATGCAGGCGTAGTAGGGTAATTATCACTGGATTAGACACAAATAGGGAGTCACAAACCCTGAAATGTGCAGGTTCCTGACACAAACTGGGTTTATTTTTAGTGCCATGGAATTCAAAGAATGAGAACCAAAATTGGCCTATGACCAAAAAATTCATGAATTAGGACTACAAATAAGAATATTAAGGAGATTTTTGTTTTTTAGTAATGCAGTCAATTTTGGAATTCCAATTCCAACAATGCAAGAAATTTAACTTTGTACAGGATGGCACTTCAGTAAAACATTCAGTGTAGTCTACACAAAATGAATAAGAAACTCTTTCCAGATTTGATCCTTAATTTTTGAGACTTGATAGGAGACTTCAGAGCAAGCAAGGAAGGACTGACATCGTGCCTCTTTTGAATAAAATATAGCTAAATTTGCCATCTTTCCTCATTTCTCCTGCCCCAAAAGAGAGTAATTTAACTGCTTGCCTGGGGCAGGATGTGAGACTTGAATTAGCACTCACAATAGAGAATTGTACAATAAGAACAAATGACTGGAAACAGAGATAAATCAGTAATAGTATAGTCCTAAAAATGTAATTAGACATATAAATAGTTTAGAGAAGTGATCTGGTCATCACCAATGACATTAAGATGAGCAGTGGATGATTTACAAAAAGATGTTATAGTTTAAAAGAAATATTTTAGGTAATTATTTAGGTCTTTGTAGGTGACAGGGTAAATTATTGCAAGTCTTTCTTGGTTCTTAACATCTGAGTCTGTGATTCAGGCAATGGAAAGTTAGGCTTCTCTGTCTTCCATGATTGTCCACTGTAATGGATTTTCTCACTTAAACAACACTGAGGGAATTTCCCAGAAGCAATTCTTACAGGAGGCAGAACAACAGTTCTGGTCTTCAGCAAATGTGAAGTCCGCAATCACGAAGTAGAATTTGGATTGTCTGTGTTAATTTGAATACCTGTGTGCATGAAACAAGGGGAAATCTTAGTTTTTCCTTACTCTGTAATGTTTTGCAGGATTAGATAAACTTCATCTATCAAACAATCCAAGAGACTCGGAGACAAAGCCTTCTGCAAACGGCCATCAGAAAACACTGTGATAACAATCACCTGCAATCAGCAGAGCTGAAAACGTCAACCTCATGGCATTCCTGTCATCTCATCAGCATTTTTATATTGCTTTTAGTTCTTAGTTTGGGTCGAGCCTTGTCTCATTTTGATGCTGTGTGCTTCTGAGGAAGTTAGCTGTGTCAGATTCTTCTTTCCAGTGAACTTATGGTCTGCTTGTTTATTTCCCAGTAAGTTAATGCAGGAGGTGCCTTGAAGACTGGAAGCTGAAGAGAAAAATGCATTCCTTTTTATTTGTTGAACGTCTCACATCTTTATTTTTAAACTTGCTACCATTTGAATGCACAGTACCTCCTGTGTTATACAAACACAGCTATAAAGAATAACTTTGGGACTTGATTTAAAAAAAAAAAAGAAGAAAACATACACTTGAAGGCCAATATGACCCTTGCTGGAAATGTAGAGTATCTGGAGTAGGTATCTGTGGCAGGAGATAAACAGCTCTACTGAGAGTGAGTTACAAAGGACAGGAGAGATCACAGTTCCCTCGGTGCTGGCTGCAGTAGGCTGTGTCATGGAGCTTTCTCAGAAGGCCAGTGTTTTCAGATCTCTGTCCTTAGCTCTAAATGCCAGCTTGCTTTACTGGTGGTCAAACGATGTCTTACAGAAGTCCAAGATGAAGATTAACTTCAGTGTTAAATCTGAGCCTAGTATGCTTTGTAAAAAGCTGTGTAGACCCCCTGTCACAGCTCTCACAGTTCTGTGAGCAGTTGTGCCATGGAGGTCCCTTCCCCTACCCAGTATCCCCTGTGAAATTCTTGATGAACTACTGTGTGTAAGCAGTACCTGGAATCAATGCAAGGAGGCTGCAGTTGCAATTTTCTACTATCTTTAATTTGAAGTAAATTTCTCTGAATTTATACTTCTGTTACCAGGATTTCTGTTCAGTGGCATAATCAGTTTTCTGTCACTAGCCTGTTTTTTAATGTACACATGAACATGTATATAGGCCTATATGTATAGATATCGTAAATGAAATTCTAAGGTTATAGATATGACAGTATGTGGTTTGGTAAATAAAACTTATGTGGTCAGTCTTGGTAGTTTGAATTTCTGCAGTGTTACAGTTTAACTGCTCAGAGGCCTTAGATTCAAGATGGCATCAGTGGGTCATAATGTCCTTTCTTGTAGCATTTCCTTGCAGCCTTAGGAATCCTTTAAGCAGTTTATAGTAAAGAAAAATACCAAGTAAGTATTCAAAATCTGGTTGCACTTTTGTCCTGCTCAGCTACAAGTAATCTTCAGACAGGCTGGAATGGGATGCTTTCAGCGAGTGCCCGTCATGTAGGGAGCCAGAAAATTTTCCTATTCATTTGCTGTTTCTGTAAAACAAGTCTACCTGTCTGTAGTTTGAGGTCTTATATTAGTTGGTGACAACTTGTTTTCCAGTGTGATTCCAAAATAAGGTAAACCTTGTGTCAGAAACTCTTTGGCTGTTCTCCTGAGATGACTGCTCTGGGCCGTAGACCTTATTGCTGTTTGTGTGAATGTCTGCTTGTTTTTTTTTTCCCTTAAGTGCTTCAAAAATCAAGCTCCAGTACACATGAGGATTTATCTTTTTTGCAGCTGCCTTTTCTGACTTGAACTGGGGCATAATGTAAATATTTCTGTAGTAAATATGATGCTAGAGAATTTCTTTTTGTGTGTGCGTGATTAGTATAAATTCAAGATTTATTGAACTGATTATTGATGTGTTGTATCAAGTCCTGGAAGAAAAAGTAAAATTACTTGATTTCACTAAGATTTACAAGCATCTTTTCTCTTGTTTAATGCTGACACTTTTGTGAGAAATCTTTATCTGAGTCAAAGTTCTGCAACCAGTAGCAGAGAGCTATAATTAAAAGTTGTTCTAAATTGAGTTTGTATTTAAAATATTGGGAAATATATTATTAGGGGCATCAGTCAGGTGTTCTCAGAGCTTGTAGCTTTATGGATTGGCATCATAGTTAAAAACCAGTGAAATATGTCCACTTTTTCATGCAAGTCACTGTATGACCAAAATTGTCCTCATGTCTTAATGGGGCTGCTGAATTGTGGTGTGTGAGTCCAGTTAGCTTTATAGAAATATTTCTGTTACAATGCTAAGACAGTTAATACACTCTGAAGAAATTAATATTAGGAATAAACCTAGGAGTATGAACCAGCATAGGTCTTGCTCTTTGTGCCTTTGGAGAGATGTTTGTCGTGGCATCAGTGACCCAAGAAGACAGAAGAAGGTGGATTATAATGTGTGTGTGGCTTCTGCAAGTGAGTTGGACAATTACTTCAACTGAGCAGGGGCAGTTCCTGCCGAGAAGCACCCAAGCTTCAGGCAAGACTTTAAAACTCTTTTTTTTTTTTTTTTTTTAAAACGAATGTTAGAGCCTCGACTGTCCCCACCCCTTCTGCTGGATTCTGCAGGCAGATATGTGGGTTAAAGCTCTATTAGGGAAGACTTTACACTGGACTCTGTGGGATGGTTGAGGTGCTGTATGGTTTCCAAGATGGATGAGAAATTCAAAACTACCCTGTGCAACTACTGACAGTGTTTTGTTTTAAAATCAACTGCTGATATTGTGGCACTGTCTACACTAAAATATGTCTTTGGCCTTGAAAATGACGTGCTTATGCAAAACTTTGTCACTGCATGCAAGATACAGGTCACTGTATACTTTTCACAGAAGCATATGGTCACTTAATTACAAGCAACTGGTAATTCATTAATGGATATTGACAATACATTCCTAGTATTTTGACTCATGTAGAGTCAGGTGGTCTATACCTTCAAGGTATATACAGCTGATCTTAGTAACATTAACATCTGCCTCACTTCTTATGAGGCAAAAAGCACATCAATTCTTCCATCTTCAACTAGATTCCACACAAGACCAAAAAATAGATGTAAACTGAGTGTTTTAAGTGAGCTGTTTTTTGGCTTTTTTCTGTGTTGGTAGCACAATATTAAATGCAATTGCAGAGCCGTAATATTTGTGGGGTTTCTAAGCATAAAGCACAAGTGCTTATCACTTTAAGCTAAAAAAATAATAGTATTGGTTACTGTACAAATAACAGTTTTGCATTCATAGGGAGCTTTGTTTACTGTCTGTAATGTGCTGTTTATCTTTGGCCCTGTTCCTCTGATACCTTTGACCCTGTTGGCTGTTTTAGTGTCATAGAAATTAAAAGATTTGATGAGTTGTTTTCCTTGTCTGGTTCCCAAGTACCACCTGGAGTACCAGTGGAGGGAGGGCTGGGCTGTCTGTGCAGGCAGGAGCTCCTGCAGCAGGGGCTTGGCAGGATGGACATGGGAGCAGATCCTGGGGACATGTCCTCTCCTGTGTCACCAGGAGTGTCACGTCCTCCCCTGTGTCACCAGGAGTGGCACGTCCTCTCCTGTGTCACCAGGAGTGAAGGGTGCCAAGGGGCTGCAGCCCCTGTCCATCCCACCATATCTCTGCCACTCATCTGTGAGTCTGTGAAGCAACTGATGCTACTTGAGGTGCTCACATGTGCTCAGTGCTGTGTAGTGAAGACATGATGGCCCTTTTCTTAAAGAATTTACAGTCTAAATTACAAAGGAATAAGGTAGAAACAGAAGGCAGTTGGCCTGTTCCTGCATGTGGCTTTCCTTGAGTTCTTGAAGCATGCTCTAGGTTATTTCCCATCTCTTCTTCCTTTTCCAGAAGTGGGGTGGTGGTGTATATACAGCAACTGAGCCTTACCCTTAGTGGACAGGCATCTAAAATTTTGAAATAACAAGTACAGGAAAACAGCTAAATCCTGTTTAACTTATTCTCTGATCTTGAAAATAGCATTTTTAAAATCAAGGTGAAGTAATCTAAACAGAGACAGGACATTAAGGCCACATAAATAACCTCTTCAAAAAGAAATATGCTTAGTTTTGTTTAAAAAAGTATTGGTGTGAACTGTGAAGCTTTAATTACTTTAATGAAATAAGATTCCCTACCTCCTAGTATTAGAATTTTTGTTATTTTAATGCTGAGTTGAGACAATATTGCCTACACTGATACCCCTCCCCACCCCATGAACACTGAATTTGCTATTGGTAAGCTGGCAGGTTATTTCAGTCACATTGTCAGGATTTGAACTTTACAAAATTGCTACTTTTGAATTTATCCCATTCAGCAAGAGCAAACTAAGGCCACAGCCACCAGCCACATGGTGATAAAACTTCTGCCCCCTTTTCTACCTTGCCCCCTTGAGACAGACAAAGCATGAAATAGCAGAAGAATCCACATAGATTTGATTTATGCAATGTAAGAAGACATATCAGAAGGCAACTTTAATGGAAGGCTTTTGAAATATTTTACAACTGAAGCACCTAAAACTCTTATTTCAAAGAGAAAGAAGAAATGTGTATCATTAGTATACAAATGTCAATTGTATGTTCTCTAAATAAGCAAATAATTCACTGACACTGAAAAAAATTCATCACTTCTTAAAATCTCTTTGGTGATTCATAGTGAAGAAGTATCTTGGACCTCTATAGAAGCCTGTGAACTTCTGAAGGTATCTCTGTCTTGGCAATGGAAACCTGAGGATGCTTGCTGGTTTTGTGTTAATTACCATATTTTATCTGTAACTTTAGTTTCATTTATTGCTCATAAATTTTTTTAATATACATAGCATTAAGTATTTTAACAAATATAGAAGGTGACTTCAAACTATCAAAGAGATAGCGTGAGAAATATCCTGTAATTGCTGATATTCTTGACATACTGAATTCCAAACTATTTAGAAACTCTGTGAGGGCCTTACATGAACATAGAAATTAGGAAATCCTAATTCTTAAAGGCTTTTAGGTATCTGAATGTTGATATGTACCTACTTGAGCACTTTGGAATGCTGCTTCTAGATGTTTGTTGATCACTAACACCGAGCTTGCTATTGCTTTTCTCCCTACCCCCATTACATTAAGCTTTATAGTCAGCATCACTGGATGAAGCTCCTTTCCTGAAAAGGGCTTTATTTTGCATTCCTCATCTATTCCCTGCTTCCATAGATATCAGCTATTGAAGTATTGGGGCACTTGCTTTGATTTTAATGTATTTCTTTTCAGAGATATTCCCTAGTTAGAACTGCTGTTCCACTACAAAAATGTCCACTTTTATTAATTTGTTTTTTACCACTAAACTCCATTTAAGCAATCCTGTCACTAGAGGGTCTTCTAACAAATTACCAGGAGCTCAAGTCAGTTTGAATCATGAGTGGGAGGGTTTAGCCATTATATGTATTTGTGCTTTTAGCTTCCAGTGGTATGAGGGTACAGCCCCACCTCTCAGTGAGGGGAACGAGCTGGTTTGGCCACTGGGAGCCCCTGGGGTGGCTGTCAGTGCAGAGTGGCTCCTGTTGTGGACCTGGCTGCAGCTCATCTGCTGTGGGATGTACAGAGAGAGCTCAGCTCTCGCTGCCTCCCTCAGTGGGAGGTGGACACACTTTGTGTCAGCTCTCGTGTTCTCATCAGGGTCAGGCTTTACGAGGTGCCAAGGTGAGGCTCCTCACCTGTTCTCTGGATTTTTGTATTTCATGTGTATGAGCATGTTTTGGGCCTTCTCTCCCCATGTGAGTTTATCATTCAGAGAAGTGGCATGATGGTGATACCTGTGCAGTGGATTCAGTGGGTGCGTTTAAATGCTTTAGAAGAAAATTAGCTGGTGCATGATTTCCCTTTTCCCCCTAACCATGAGTTTTTTCCAGTCTGGACCAAAATTCCTGAGAGTCACAAAATCTCTGAGAGTACTCTCTCCTTGGCTTTATATAACAAAAAATTTCAGTCACTTTTGCTTTCTTAAAGGTAGGTTTCAAAGTATTTTTGCCTTATTTGGTGTGATTTCTGTTGCTTTAAAGAGAAGTGGATAGAAAAAGAAGATATGTTTGAGTTGTGGGATTTGAAATCTTGGGTTATGTGTGTGTATGAAACACACGTACAGAAAAAAAAGGATGCATTTCCTTTCCTGTGGGGTTTGGGACCCAAGCACACATTACCTAAATAGAAATCACGTGTTGTACTTGTCTCCACTAAATTTTGTCTTTAAAATTCCCAGTGAGGAAACTGAGGATGCTGCTGGCATCCTGATCTCTGTCACATGGAATTGGCTGCATGTGTGCTTGGGTGGCATGACCATAAAAACACAGTTGTGAGCTGGCCTTTCCATGGCTGTTGGTGCTGCTGGCTGGGCTGTGATGGTGGCAGCAGGTACCTTCACTGTGCACATTCAGGTTTTTCACTGCAGTGTTCACTGATTGATATCACAGTTTACAAAAA
This sequence comes from Buphagus erythrorhynchus, assembly GCA_013400855.1. Lineage (NCBI taxonomy): Eukaryota > Metazoa > Chordata > Aves > Passeriformes > Sturnidae > Buphagus > Buphagus erythrorhynchus. The sequence goes on along the minus strand of VZTT01032884.1, from coordinate 30,726 downwards.
AAAAAAGAATTATAAATTGCGCACAATCTCTAAACTGTGTGAGGCTGGGATGTGCTGAATGGAACTGGTGGTCCCCTCTTGGTCTGATTTGTGCTTTAGGTTTTGTAAACTCCAGAGTCTTGAGCAGCTGACTTTTCTTTCACATAGATGTATCTGACCAAGGTATAACACAGCTGAAAAATTGTGCTTTGGGTGTTACTTTAATCTCAGCAGTTTTCAGTGTAGATACCTTCTCCCCACCAAATCCTTCCTGGTTCATTTTAGATCATCCAGAATTATGATTTATAATGTTCTCTGTTGTGGGTATTTTATTGTGTTACAAAAAAAAATTAAAAATCTGCTGCCTAAGCTGTTAGCTAGGCTGGTCTTTTTTCTTGTTTTTTTGTTTTGTGGAAAGCAGTGGTAATGTGTTTTTCCTTTGTTTGAAATGTTACACTGAATGTTTTGTAGGAAATTTTTTTTTTACTGTGTTTTCAATAAAAGTAAAGTGTGATTTATAGCTGACTATTGTGCCTTTTTTTGTTATAAGCAATGAAAACATAAGAATCTGTGTCATTCTAAATTACCCTGTCAGTAATTGGTATGAATGGTTGTGTTCCTCTCTCTTCTTCTTCCTCCTCCCAATTTAACCTGCTTTGAGATTCTCAAATGGTTGTACTTCTAAAATAGCTGAGGTAGGGAATGTGAAGGAGATTCCTCTACATTGAGACGTTACAGCCCTGTGTTTTAAGGCAGGTGTGCAATTAATTTGAACCCTCTGCTTTAGGCCAGTGGGGATTGTTTATAGCAAAGTGTGCTCATTATGTAATTTGTAAGTAATTTTCAATCATTTAATAGTTTGACTGAAGGGCAGTTTTTACATCTTAAACCCCTGACCACCATCCTTCCTAAACTGTCTGTAACTTAAACAGCTTCAGACTTTAAATTCCATTTCACAGGAGAGTTTAGGCTGTTTTTAAAGTTCAAGAATCATGTGGCTGGAAGGGACCTGGAGATGTTTGATCCATCCAGCTGCACAGGATCAAATATAGCTGCATTATTCCTGGTATTTAACCAGCCTGGCAGGGGCTATCTGTGATGCAATTGCAATGCTGTCTCTAGGGCAGTATATTCCAGTGTTTAATTGTCCAAGATTTCATAAATGTCAAATGTGAAGGGCCCTTGCCATGCTTTAAGCTTTAATTTTGTTCTCAAACATCCATAATAAAACAAGCCTTTCTGCTTGTACCAGTTTTTTCCATACCTGAAAGGTTATATTTCATTTTATTTTCTATATGAGAAGTGACCCCCAGTTCCCTCAACAGTTTTCTGGAGGCCTCTTAGCCTTTTTGCTGTCTGTCGGGATGCTTATGTATTTTTGGAAATGCAGAGTTCAAGTGGGCACAGAAACCTCCAAGCTTGAGCTCTGGCACTGCATCGTCTTCAGTACTTCTTTCTTTGTATTTTTTAGGGGTTGGTTGGCTTGGGTTGGTTTTTTTGACAGATGGTGGGACAAGAGGCATCTCAGGTGTCCTCAGTACAGATTTTTATGCCTTTTTACTGCCTTGAGTATGTTTCTGCATATTGCATATACCCCTGGGCAATCTCCATATCTGAAGATGCTCCCACAGGGGCTCAACAAAACAAATACCTAAAAGGATTGCTTTTATAGAATTTAATCATCTTGAGTGCAATCCCAGCTCACTGTGGCCACTTTCTCCTAATATACCTCTATATCTGAAAGCTCTGCAGAGACTCACACAAGTCTTAGACTTGTCTGTGTGTCTGTGCCCATAAATATGTGCAGCAGTTTTAAGGGACATTTTGACTACTGTATCATGACCAGGCAACAGGAGCCTTTCTCTCCATGCATTTCCTGTGAAAGAACACCTGATAGGAAAAGGAGCCTTTTTTTCAGGGAGTGTGGGTTGGGAAGTGGGAGGTGAAGCAGCAGCAGCCTCATGGCACCTGAACATTTTCCTGTTGTTTCATTTCACTTCTTTTTTCTTTTAGGAGCTTTTCTCTACCAGCACATCTGCTCCCTTCCAACTGCAAAAAGTCACCCTGCATAGCAGGTATCAGAGTATTTAAAATTAACTTTTCTAGACCCAAAAAATCAAGAGCCCAAATCTCACAAAAATCCCTCAGACATGATATGGAAAACTCACTAAGAATTTATATAAAAACTTTGAATTTCCTAAATTTTCTGCTAACGTGATCTCATATTCTTTTTATTCTGTGGTCTGGTTCACTGCTAACTGAGAGCCGTTATAACGTACTTTGTTCCCAGTTGATTCCTAACACAACAGGATATTGAAAGGATGTATTCGTTTGTCAGTAGAAACTGGATTTGTTTCCTTGCTAGTAAATGCTGATTTAGCAATGTAACATAAAAGAAAGAAGTTCCCTGAGAGCCTTTGTTGTGGATGTATTTAAATCCCAAAGGGCTGGGAAAAGCAGCAGCCCCTCCTGTACAGTGTGAGAATTCTGTGTAGCAAAGGGCAGGTTGGGAACCTGGTGCTTCCCCTCACAACTGCTCAGTGTCAAGAAAGAAACATCCCAGTGTCTCCCATGCAGACGTTCACACTGACCTTCAGTGGTATGTGTAAACCAAAAAACAAATAAACAACAGTCCCACCACAGGCCTCCTCCAATATTTACCCTTTGTGGTCTCCAAACAATCCCAATCAGTGACACTGTGCTCTCTGAATGACTCGTGAAATGCTGCTTATATCTTTAATATTTTAATGTGATTTAATGTTATTTAATCAATAACAACCCTGGTGACTTCTACATGACTGTTGGTAGCTGGGTTCTAGAACTGAATCTCTGCATTGCAATTTTAACTGCCCTTACTGATTTCATATTAAAATCTGGCTTCAGGAAGGACAAGGTAAGATTACCCCCAACTCTTACATAATTTGGGGTTTCTGCTCACCATCTAGTAAAGGCTGATCCATTTGAAAACACTTCTGGCCTGAGTTATGCTTGGTCTTAATTTATAGTGGTATCAGACTGGACCAAACCTGACCTGGTTTTGTAACCAAGTGAGCTNAAAAAAAAAAAAAGAGGAAAACTCTTTTCCTGCATGAGACAGGGATCTGTGAAGTTCCTCTGCTGCTAAGATACTATCTTCTTTGAGCTGCTCCTGGATTTTCTGTAGTATGACCTGACCCAACTCATATCCATCAATCAGTAAATAAAGTCTAAGGTTGGGAAGAAAAAGAAGTTAAAAGAAATTTAACCTAGAATTTTTGCTAGCTGGTACGTACAGCGTGAACTATCGATGTGAACGGAAAGGAAATAATCATTTTGAATAATTTATTGTCATGTTCTAGGATCTAAAAATGAAATTCTGCTCTGTTTTAATCCATAATAACTGAATAACTTTTTTTATCCTAGAATAACTAAAACAGAGCAATTGAATTTATTGCTGAAAATACCATACCCTGTACATTTCATGTCTGAGGCTTCCTAAAGCTTGGACAGAATGGTATAAAGTGACTGTGCAGTCCCCCATCGGTATGCAGGGCTGCATCAGTCATCTGTACAGCAGCACAAGACTATGATAAAATGAAACGATGAAACAAAGCGCCGAGCTGAACTTTGTCCACGGGGAAGCCTTTTTAAGTGATCTAATGTCAGCAAATTGCTTACTAATGTGTTGACTTATGGCAGCCCTCAAAAGTAAAATGAAAAGGCTGGAATTTACAGCATATCAATGAATCAGTTGATAAGCTTTTACTGGTTTAATATCCTCCTAGTTTTGCTGCTTGGAGCCACTTCAGGTTAGCAACAGAATGTTTACCATCTCTGTGTGATAAAGGAAGTCAAAGGACTAAACAAATTCCAGGACCATTATACTGTTTGGTGAGATTTAAATTAAAATCGTTGGGAAGAAATCATGTGGAGGGGGGAGGAAGAAACTAAAGTCAACTGCATCATTTCACAATGACTTACCTCGCTTCCTAAACAATGGCAGGATTTTTAGCAGAGCTGGAGATAATGTAATGCATTAGAAAAGATTTAATTGCACCAATAAAAGGCTATACCACAATTAAATGACATACAGAGTGACATTTATAGGTAGGATCAAAGAAATTCACTACCTAACATGCTGAAGCAAAACCCTGCTCTCTGTGTATAGGAGTGCTAAAAAGTAGCCTACTTTGGTTTCAGTGACCTTTCTTATCTCCTTTGATCTAGATTATTAAAAATTTCAATGCCAGGTGTAATAAGGGCTACTGTAGCACCCTGAAACAAGCAATGTGTCCTTCCTAGGACTAATATTTCAAACCTTGTTTTTTATTTTGTGATATTTATTTAAGCATATGAAACTTGACATTTAGCCTTAGTGATCCTTCCAGAGGTGGCAGGGTTATTAAAAAAATAGTTGTGTGGTTTTTTTTTTTGTGTTTTTTTTTTTTTTTTTTTTTAACTATTGTGATGCCTTTTGATTATGCTGATGTTTAGGGAGTGTCATTTTAAAAGCACAGTTCAATTTTGAGAAGCAAATTTTATTTTAGAAAAGCTTTTTAGTGTCTGGAAATGGATAGCTCCTTGTGAAAACTTTCTTTAATGTTTTCATTAACCATCACTTAAAAGTGTAAGAGCGAACAGCATTTTATTTTAGAAAAGCTTTTTAGTGTCTGGAAATGGATAGCTCCTTGTGAAAACTTTCTTTAATGTTTTCATTAACCATCACTTAAAAGTGTAAGAGCGAACAGCAGGAAAACTCATTTACAGTTCCCACTTGAAAACCACTAAGAAAAACAAGTGCAGGTCCTTTAATCACAACTTGCACTAAATTTATTCAAACCTGCCTAATCGTTATGAGAAGACTTTATAAATTTATTCTTAAGGGAAGATGGAAAAGCAGTGCCCATTTTGTTGCCTGTAAAATCCTGAAGTGTTAGATGTGAGACTGAGTTCCTACTGCTGAGGCCTCTCTGTGGGCACTGTGTTGAATGAAGACCTACCCATGGATTTTGTAACTGTGGGCTGAAATGTGGGCAGCTGGGTACCAAAGACACAGACCCTAAAGCTAGCCCAGGGGAGGTAGCTTGGAGGGCTGCTGCTGTAGCCATCTGAAGTTCAGTGAGAGAAATTTTGACCAATGACATCCAGCTGCAGCTTTCAGGTTATTTAGGAGCCTTCTTCAACCTCTTGTTGCTGAGACCTCGTTTCATGGCTTAGCATGGTATCTTGGGCCCATAGGAAACTGGCAGCTTTCTTGGGAAAGAAGCCTGCATCTGCTTCCCCAGACTTCCAAACAGCAGGAAAATTGAAGTGTTGCTATTTTCTGTTCCAGTCGCGCTTCTTGAGGACAGTCACAATCCACTGACAGGTTAATTTATTCCAAACTTAAGGGCTTGAGCACTTTTGAGTGTAACATCAGTGTTCTTCAGTCACCTTCATGTTCTTTTTCTCTCCTCCAGGGAAGGATTTTGCATTGATTCTAAAGAGGATGGAATGAGCAGACTGACAAAACAACTGAGTGGCTCCAGTGCTGCCTGTTTAGTATGAATGAGAAGGAATAAGTGAAAAGGGAGGGAGCTGGTATTCAGGAGTTCTGGTTTAAGGAAGCTGAATCGCCCCAAGGAAACAGACCAAAGAAGCAAATACAACATAATTTTTTGTCAAATAATTGCTTTCTTAATTTTCTATCCTTAGGAGGCACTGCTTCTCTCAAGTTTTTATACTCTTTTCTAACAATATATCCCCTCCAGGAAGCTTGAATTCTGTAAGACACAATTCTGCTCAAGAAGAGGAAACTCAAATTTATATAATTTAATTATATGAAACAATAATTTAATGCATTTTTTTAAACTTTAACTTTTGTAGTGCATTCATTCTGTCTAGTTTTTTGCTAAAAGTGTAATGCATTTGGAACATTATTAAGAAATAAAAGACCACAGTACTTTAAAGCATGCCCCATCATGTATTACTCTGGTCTAATACTGCTCTTTTCTACACATAGGACAATTTTTTACCTGTAAATTTTTCAAAGGTTTTCAGGCATGACTGAAAAAATAAGTATAATTACAATTACTTGCAGTATATTTAATCTCATTGGTACAGATGAAACAGGCTAGATTACAGAATGTAAAAACAGTTAATTAATCAATCCATGAATACTCTACAACATGCATATTTTTAAAATTAAAGTGTTAAGAGAATTTCATAGGTCTCTACATATTTGCATGAAATTTCATGGATTAAATTATTCCAGGTTAGTATACTCCAGTATAGCTCAGTTAAAAACTATGTTTTCCCATATGCTTTTAAAAAGGGTTATAAAAAAGAATAAAGTACTTCATCATAAAATAGCTTTAAATTATATGTCTTACCATAAAAATCTGGAATCAAAATTACTTTTCTAGATGATTACATTTAATTCATTAAGATATTCACTTAGGTAGTTTAATTAAAAGACTCATGTATTATGTGCTTGAATAGTTATATAAAAATGTACTCCCTTAATGGACTACATGGGAACATGAATGCAGCACC
>VZTT01032884.1:8687-24199 GCA_013400855.1 Buphagus erythrorhynchus | reverse complement strand
AAAAAAAAAAAAACCAGAACCAAACCTGACTTTAAAGCATGCTAACGGCTGAAAAGGAAAAAAAATGCTGACAAGAAAAATTCTGAAAGGTCATCAGTTTCTTTCTGTGATTACTGTGATCTTTTGAGTGAAAATAAAACTAGTCCATGAAATTGTGAATTTTGTGTTAACACATGGGGTGGCAGAAAGCAAGAAATGGCAACTGCTACTGACTGGAGGAAAAAATTATAAAGCAAACATTTAAAATGAAATCTGATCAATTTTTCTCCCCTTTCCCAATAGAGACATTGCATTTCAAGAGGTGATACACATCAAATGCAGCATTTCTCACATACAATAAAACAAAAGAGAAAGTAAGTTGACAGGCTACAAGAAAACTTCACCTTTATCTGACCTAAATTCCTACCAAATGCTGATGATCTCTGTCCTGACAAAAGATACAGAGTTGGACAAAAAAAAGCAGTTGGCTCTGAGAGGAAGGGGAAACTGGGAAGGAGTGAAGCCCAGAACAAGCAGTGAGCACTCTTGAGCTGGCAAACACAAGAGGATTAATGGGCAGCAGCCAGCTGGAGGGAAAGCTTTCAGATACAGTGGCTTTTTCCCTTGAGGGAGGAAAGCTAACGAAACACCGAGGACAAAAAGAATTCCAGAGGCATTTGCCTTTTTGTGCCAAATCTAAAGTAACCTTTTTAATGAGTGCTGTCTTTTGCTCTCTCTTGTGAAGTTTCAGACTTTCAGGGCAGCCAGAAATTGGCAGATCTTTCCAGACCTCTCCCACCTGTCTGTGGGCAGTTGTTCACCTCCAGCTAATGTTGATGTAAAAAGAAGCAAAAGCCCCGTATCTAAGGTTATTCAAACACTTGGATTCACAACGCAGACTTGGCTGTGAAAAGTCTTCTAAAAAAATTTAAAATGGGAACAGGCAGGAAAACTACCCTAAAATGCACTGTGGAAAGAAACTTGTAAGCAGTTGAGATAATTCTTCTAATTACCATCATCACCTCTGTGAAGCAGCTCTCTGTTCCACCAGTCACTTGTCTCTTTTGCTTAATATTTTCAAGATGATTGATTAGAGAATGTAATAAAGCAGGATGTATTTATGCTCATACTGCACACATGCATTGAGCAAGCCATCAAGGTAAAATGCAGGCTTTTCATCAGATACCCTGAGGAAGTGACTATCTGGCATTGGGTGTACACCTACTTTGTTTTCCAAATAACTGTTGTACTACACTGAAATTAACAAAACCTTTGAGAAGACAAAAAATATCTTGAATTGTACAAATGGCAAATGTTTACTTGAGGAATGAAGGCCAGAATCATATCTAACAGTTTATTTGAAGTAGAAAATAGTCTATACCTGCTTTGCAAGAACAGATAAAAAGGCTTCTCTACTGTCATAACTTCAGCAGTGCATAAATACTACCAATCTTTCTCTACCCTGTCATGTTCAAAATATTATCAGAGTTGGCCACCGAGTTGATTCACTTATTAAAACCTAAATGGTGTCTAAAATTAGAATATTTCCTTCAGTTCTTCCTCCAGTTGATGAATTTCAGCAGTACCACAGGAAAATAAGTAAATACAACTGTGAGTGCACACAGTTATTCACTTATATTTGTACCCTGGGTTGAATTACAAATTCTTTCCTGAACGCTGTATGGATTTTCCATGCTGTGTGGATCTCTTTACCCATTCTTCAGCAGGAAGTGACAAGGAAGGGTCAACTGCTCCTGATTTCTGAGCAACAATAACTGCAAATCACTGAATAAACCCCATTGGCCTTTACAAACAATGGATTCTCTTCATATGAAATTTGTTAATAAAGCATTTACTTAGAAATACTTTATACAGATACTTCATGTAAATCTATCATTAGACAAAGCACCATCAGGCAGTTTCTTACTGGTAAGTAGCTAAAGGGGCTACAAGAGAGCAGGAGAGGGGCTTCTGACCAGGGCATGGAGAGATAGGACGAGGGGGGAATGGCTTCAAACTCTAAGAGGGTAGGTTTGGATTAGATATTGGGAAAAAAATTCTTCCCTAGGAGGGTGGTGAGGCCCTGGCACAGATTGCCCAGAGAAGCTGTGGATGCCTCATCCCTGGAAGCATTCAAGCCCAGGTTGGATGGGGCTCTGAACAACCTGGGATAGTGGAAGGTGTCCCTACCCATTTCAGGGAGTTGGAACTGGATGATATTAAGGTCCCTTCCAACTGAAATCATTAATGGAATAGCTATTCAGTAATTATCAGAACCTCTTTTACATACAGGATTTATAAAGGATTTTTTAAATGTACATTTTTATTTGCTGAGTAACTTGAATTTATTTTGATACTTTTCAGAGCCTTTAAACTGAGATTAACTAAAGAATGTAGCAACAACATAATTTGCAATAATCAGTATAAATAAAATCTCAGAGTTGTGATGTTTTTCTCAGCATTGCATCTATGCAGTCTTAAAAATAAAAATTAACAAGTAGTATAATAAAGAGCTATGGCAGCTGCTGCAAAATTCTGAAGTTTAATGAGGCTGTGACATAAGAAAGAGAAATAAAGAGCACGGAGAGACAAAGAGATGGTCACAAGAGGCCAGTGATACTGTCACTGTTACAGCTGAGCTTGTCCATCTCCAGCAGTGAATGAGGTGCCTTGCTGCATGTGCATGTGAAATCTCTGCTTTCTTAAAGAAGGAATCAGTGAAAATACTTACAGTGTTCCTGCCTGCCCCCACAAGTGGCAGATAAAGTCCAGTGTCAGTACCTCAGCAGTAAAAACCATGTGCTAGCAGAATATAGATATCTGTCATCTTTGAAGACCAGAAGAAGCTGCTTGTGTTGATTGACCACAATCCATGGAGAAATGTCCAAGGTTTGTGGAACAAGCCACAGTCACAGTTTGCGTACCTTGAGTCCATGAAGAGGCCTTAATAGTATTTGACAAAAAAAAGAAAGGGAGAGAGTCATACAGTAATTAAAACAATTAAAATTCAAGCTGATGACACCTAGATGAGAGTTCCAGTCCTAGATGGGAAGGAAAGGGTAAACTCTTGCATTCGTACCAGAATCTGCATAAATCTGACATTACTATGCAGCACATATTTGTTCTGTGTAAGCTTTAAAAACCCCCATCAGGCAGCTTGTGCATCCAAACCCATTTCTCATGAAGAAAAAAGGAATCCTAGCAAATCACGGGGTTTTGGTGATCCCCTTGCTCAAGTATCTCATTATTCTAGGGCAGGATTTGTTAATTTTTGAGGCAAAAATTCTCCTTCTGAGCTCATCCATCTACAGATGTATATCATTAATCATCTAAAATTTGTGCAAACTGCCTTTGATCTTTTAAAAGAACTTTTGAGAGGTACTAAAGGATCTATCAGGAATACTGTCTTCCCTTTAGTTGAACTATCTGCCTAACCTACTTCCTTGTGAGGTCATGACATCCTTCAAACATAAATCAATTTGAGTCCGTGTTTTAGAGCAACAGCTTCGAGGTTTCAACTGCATCAGTTTATGCTTTTGGAACAATATGGGGAGTGATTTCCCTCCATGTGGTTTGGTTCACCCACTTTGTTACTTTTGTTTTCCCATTTTGATAGCCCAATATATTGAGTGATGGCCTCTGTGATGAGAAAATCTGGGTACAGAGGGAGTGAGCAAGAAAGCAAAGCAGTGACAGCATGAAAGACATATCACAACCTAAAAAATGCCTGCTCTTGATTTCTTTCCAAGCACTGTGGTCAGAGACTGTTTTAAGGAAGAAAATGAGATGGCTTTGTGGAAAGCCTTCTGTATATCCCCAGGGTAAGAGAAAATGCTTATTTAAAGCCGTCACAAATGGCTTATTTAAACTGCCAAACAAGAAGAGATTGGCAGCAAAGCTGAACTTCTAAATAATACAAACCAGATGGGACACTTGTGAGAGACAGGTTGTACAGGTGTTTAGAAGGAAAACTTTTATACAACAGAGTTTCTGAAGGAAAGCTGGCAGCAGGAGACACAAGGAGGGATGTATGGTCAAAGCAAAAGGCAGTACTTTCAAAAAATACAAGCAATGAAAACCTACATTTATCACAGCTCAAGACATCCAAGAATTTTCATCCTTATGCATCAAGTTTGAAAGCCCAACCCATTTACTGACACACTCATTTACAACCAAGTCATTTATCCTAAAATGAACCTTATTGAAGTGTTTACATGCATTAACCTTTAAACTATTACTGCTGGATTTTAGGAATCAAATCCCTATTGAAAAAAATTAATGACACAGATTTGTAAAACTTTGCTTGATTACCCACAAACTCTAGAAGAAAATATTGCATTAAATTACATTTTCAAAGTTGTTTTACAGTTTTAATGTTTAAACCACACAATCCCTATTAAGAAAGAGAAAGTTTGACAGATGTATTTTGAAATAATATGAGAATATTGGTGAAAATACAACAAAGTAAAACCCAGGAGCAATTGAAATTTTAAGAAATATTTCAGCACAATCTTTTGAATCCCTTGCGCAAACATTTGTGTGGGAAAATTCAATCAGTGCTGTGATTTAAAGAGAAAATACTTAGTCTTTCTAATAATGGCAGAAAACATGCTCACACCTGGGCTACATTTTTTCACCTCAGCCTTTAGCTTCCATAATCAGTCATTATTGATGTACATTTTAACCCAAATACCTCTCTTCTGTTTTTCCCCCTTCTGTCCTCTCTTCAAAATGAACCAAAGAGAAAAAAACACTCCCATCTTTAGAACTATAACCATGTAAATATAGTGCTAATTACCTCATCCTATTACATTTGTCCTGTCACTGGTTACACTCACTTTTGTGCACTATCTGAAGTTTCCCTCTGAATCTTCATTCAAGATGTGCTTGGCTGGAGCATCCCTGCTTTAATGGGTTCCCTCTGGAGCTGAGACTACTGTGACAATTCCTGTGGCAAAGGCAACCTGATCTTTAGAAAGGCCAAAGGGCATTTCCATGAAAAAGAGTAAATGTAACAGTTATTAATGATGATGAAAGTTTATTATGCTCAAAACTGCAAATTTTGGAGCCAGAAGGTTCTTTAAGTAGTGCCTGATCAAAGCAACAGAAAGGATGGACACAAGATGTTCATGGCTGAAATACTGTTGAAATTTTTAGAAAAGGGAAATAGAGGGCTGAAAGTGAGAGGCAAGAAGCACATTTGGTCTCCTGGTCTGTAAGATGCTCCTTGGCTTTGTTTTTCTAAGCAATATCGTCTGTCGCTGCTCCACAACTATTATTATAGCACTATTTAAAAGTGAGTTTTCTCACCAGGCATCATTCCAAGCCCTCACATCTGTGACTTTTATCTTGCTGCATGTTTGCTTCTAAATTTGAAAAAGGTATTTAGCTACAGGTGTTAATTCTTCCCTGGTTTAGCCCCAGGACCATTGTAAAAACAAACCTTTTTAACTTTGAGCAAAGCTGGGTATATATTAACAAAGAATACATTTCATGCAGCATTATTAAATGTCTTTTTTACAGAATAAGGAATAAACCAGGCCATTTTAAATAGACTTTAAAAAAATCGTAATGCCAGAACCTTCCCCCAACTAAATACAGTAAGAAAATCATGGATGTTTTCTTGAGGTTAAAATGTAAAGAAAGTTATGGCATTCAATAGACATTAAAAGTACTTCTTTCTTCTAATGAAGAATACGTCTTCATCAAGATGCACTAGTTTCACCTTTTTATTTTCATTGTCACAAGAATAAGGTTTTTAATGCATTTCAGATATGAAAAGACACATCTAAGCCAATGATGGCAATCCCATTTTTTTACCTAATGGCTTAAACTGCTGAATTTTGATAAATTTTAAAACAAGATACCATGCTATCTAGCATTAAATCTTCTGAACAGAAAGCTTAGCTTCCACATTTTAGCTTATTTCAAATAAAAACAAAAATTACAAATCAAATCAATAATTAGGTTTACCTAATGTCTGCTGTGGAGCACTGGGGTCAAGAAGATACTCTTTTTCTGCATTTTCCTTGCTTTTGTGGTTTTTTTTCTTAGTCCAGTAGCTACTATTATTCTGACTATTTCTTTTATTCATGGGATTTGCAAAAGTTCTTGATATTCCTTGTCCTTGACTTAGAAGAATCTGTTAATAAAAGATCCTGCAGCTGATGACTGTGTATTTTATGATCCTGTAGAGCAACTGCAGAAACTGCTCTCATCTCTCATTTGGAGGAACAGCTCTAAAAAGCAAAAAACCCACAACCAATCTTGAATAATTATTGTTATAAATGATTTAAAATAATACATATTATAGTAAATTAAAAGGTACTCTGCACTTAGCCAATATTTTTGAGTTGTTAAATGCTTTTATACACATACAACTCCAGTAGTTGAAGCCTAACATGCAATTACTGTAATATGAAATTTAAGATTGATGTTTCTGACACATCCTAGTTTTAAATTATAAAAAGTCAAATGAAATCTTTGATTTATCATTTATATTAAATAAAATAACAGTAATTTTAAAGTTTTAATTACTAAGCTCATAATTATTATATTCAATAAACTCATTATGAACTATAAAAGTTTGGCATGCCCAAACACATTTTAATTTCATATAATTAAAAACAATCCCAAAGGCTAATTTTGCCTTCCAGAACACTGAATATAAACAGGAATGTATTATTTTTATACAGGGAATGGGCTTATCTACCTGTCCTTCCATTTCTCCCCACACTTATGCTTTATTTTAGGAAATGTGAAATAGTACTATGTAAAATCATGATGTTCCATTGGTAATATTTAGCTGATTTGACAAGAAAAGTGTTCCTTTACAAGAGGGCATGTACAAGGACTCAATAATGTTTCTCAGGAGAAGCAGCCTCAATAGCAGATAAGAAACCTACAATTCCTGTAGTTTTCTCCTCAGGATCCCATGGAAAAGAGCTGAACGTCTGTTCCAGGTACAGAAGTTAACTTTGGATCCTTAAATCACCAAGTCTGTTCCTCTCCTGTCAACCTCATTTCACCCTCAGTGGGCTGCCTGCAATGTACAGGGAATGGATTCAAAACAAACGGCAGGAATCACAAAATTCAGGCTGGACTGAGGAAAAGAGGTGGCTGTAGCAATCAAGCCCACAGAACTTGCTGACTGCAAGGTTAGTTTGTTGTAGACAGGGAAGCCTGTGGTCCACAGAGCAGGGGTGATGTTGGCAGCCCCTTGGGCTGAAGCTGCTCCACGGTGGTCCCAGCATCCCCACTGGTACAGCAGGAGGATGTGCCTTGGTGCCAGAGTGGAGGCTGTAGGGGGTGAATGAGACCCCTCAGCTGTGACAAACAGGGGCCATGCTTACAGGGCTGTTCTGACTCACCCTCACAGCAGGGTTTAGGTTGGAAGGGGCCTTAAAGAACACCTTGTTCTACCCCCCCGCCATGGCTGGGGACACTTTCCACTATCCCAGGTTGCTCAGAGCCCCACCCAGCACTTCCAGGGATGGGGCATCCACAACTTCTCTGAGCAACCTGTGCCAGAGGCTCACCACCCTCTCAGTAAAGAATTTCTTCCCAAGGTCTAAACTAAATCTACCCTTTTTCAGTTTAAAGCCATTCCTCCTTGTCCTATCACTCTGTTCCTCCTTCTGCTGTCCCTTAAAGCTGCTCTAAGGGCTCCCTGGAGCCTTCCCTTCTCCAGGCTGAACAGCTCCATCTCTCAGCCTGTCTCCATAGCAGAGGTGCTCCAGCCTCCTGCTGATCTCTGGGCATCCTCTGGACTCACTCCTCCAGGTCCCTGTCCCTCCAACACCTGGGAGCCCAGGTCTGGACGTTTAGTGCGTGGTTGCTCCTTTGCCAGCTCAGCCAGCCCTGTGCTTCTCCACTCACAGCTCAGGATGGGGTGACCAGAGGGGCTGGGGATGTGCTGCAAAGAAGATGTGGCACTTGGGGACATGGTTTCGTGGTGGACCTGGCAGTGGTTAATGGGTCATGGTTGGACTCATTGGTCTTACAGGTCTTTTCCATGATGATTCTTTTAGCCTCTTGTCCCTTTTCCCAGCACAGCCCCAGTCCCACAGCCCCACACAGGCTCTGAGGGAAAGGTGGCAGTGGGAGGTGCTGCTTCCTTCTCCTCAGAGTGTGGAATGGAGCCTCTCCTGCCTTGATACCAGTCACTGCCCATAGGGAAGCCCCTGGGAATGATTCCTTTCTGATTTTCCCTACCCCTTCCTGTATCCCACTGTCCCTAGGCAGTGTTTTCTCTTTTAGCTCCATGTCTGTGTGGTGCTGCAGGGGTTAATGAGCATTAGTTGTGTTCCTCCATGTGCATTTGGATTCGAAGACTTTTTTTGCTGTGTTTTTCAATTTTTAATGTGTATTTTTAATCTGGCAGATAGTAAGATGGGAGGTAGGCCCTGTGATCATCAGAGATTTATAGAATTGTTTAGGTTTGAAATGACTTGAAAAGTCCAGCCATTAATCCAGCACTGCCAATCCACCACTGAACTGTGTCTCTAACTGCCACATCTACACATTTTTAAAAACACTTCCAGGGATGGTAATTCCACCACTTCCCTGGGCAGCCTGTTCCAGTGCTTTACAACCCTTTCAGTAAAGACATTTCTCCTAATTTCCAATATAAACCTCCCTTGACCCAACTTGAGGCTGTTTTCTCTCATCCACACTGCTTGTTACTTGGAAGAAGAGACTGACCCTCACCTGGCTACACCCTCCTTTCAGGTACTGGTGGAGAGCAATAAGGTCCCCCCTGAGCTTCCTCTTCTCCAGGCTCTCCATCCCCAGCTCCCTCAGCTGCTCCTCACAGCTCCAGAGCCTTCAGCAGCTTCCTCACTACCATTTTGGGTGACCTGTGTCTTTGGCAACTCTATAATAGAGTCACCACTAAAAGAAAAATGAAGATTTATAAAGAGGGCAGATGAATGATATCCATATGGATCAAACAAAGATTTTTGCCCCTGGTGTCCTATTTTTGTCCAAGGCACGAAGGAAAATGGCTCGGGGACGTGGTAAGAATGTGTTTAGTACAGCATCAGCTGCTTCAGGGACTTCCTACATTTTAAAATGTGCTCTACTGAGCCAGAAGCACTGCCCATGTCTTTGAGTAACACTGATGTGTTTCTTTCAGATCCAGAATTGTGCAAAAGTCCTTCTAGTAGGAGTGTAGGCTTCCTCTGGCCATTTTATTGGAAATTCTCACTTGGTGGCCCTTTATTTTTCACAAGGAGGACAGGCACAGATGGTGCCTCAAATCCAGGTGTGCAATTTCTTTGAGTTTTTTGGTTTAAATACTTGTCAGAGTCCTTCTCAGCTGCTGCTGACTTGAGAGATTTGTTTTCCTGTGGAAGTGACATTTTCTGAGCAAAAGCAGTGAGGCTGTCCTGAGAGTAATCCTTTGAGCAGCATATAAATGGAGTGATTAATCCACTAGATGCACTTCTCTGTAATTACAAGTAATTACTTTAAAGTCAAATCTGCAAATGAGAATACCTCTCTGTACGGTAGGGGAAGATGTAAAAAGCAGCTGAAGTGGCTATCTTTAAAATGACATTAAATCACTGATTGTTTCCAAAGGCAGGACTAAAAAAGATAAAATAGCTGTTTTTAAAATGAACTTGCAAGTTATTCTGACACCAAATATGATGAAGGGATATTTTACAGTACAAACTTTTAAAGATTTTCAGTGATAAATTTTAATTAGGAAATAAAGTAGAAAACCCGATTTTCTGCTCTCTAAAATTTAAATGAAATGGCAAATGCTGAAATATTTTCAAAACTCAACCCACTGATGTGTAGAAAAATCACTAACATGTATCAATCTGGATAAAAAGATACTGAAAATTACCTCTCTTGTGCCTATTTCAGTTTCAGTTTTATGCTTGAACATGATTCAGCATTCTCATGTCTTTTCAGTATTGCATTCAATTTTTTTTTTAGAATCTATGACTGACTTTCCTGAAGTTGCTAATAAGCTTCTTTTCAAATAATGCTTGCCATCTCTTCTATTTCTGTCATGCCTCATTAAGGTGATCCTATACGCATGTATGCTTAATTAAGACTTTTTGTTAAAATAAGCCTTTAATCCAGAGGTGCTGGGCCTTAATTGAAACTCAGAGAAAATTAGTGTCATCTCTTATTTTGGTTTTCACTTTTACTGTACTTCCTACTGCTTCTAAACTAAAATGCCTGTGTTAGCCTTAGCTGATACATGGCCAGGAGGAAATTAAAATTCATACTGCAGTCTTCTGGAGAGTTACATGCCTTAGTAATTGCCATTTCTTATTAAGTGCCACCTTTTACCAAGAGCCTCCACTTCAAATGCAAAAGGTTGCTTTAAACACTCCAAGGACATTAACATAATGAACACGCTGCCTGTTTTGAAGGTGACTAATAAGTGACTAATGATACCTGGTTTTATCCAGGTGTATAATTTTTAAATGTTAATTGTGTGTTTAAATAGTGCTGAAATCTCGGATCTGTGTCGAATGATTGACTTTTACAGAATCCTTTTTAAGAAGACTTAGGAAAAATGAGAATTTTTAGCTACAGGTTAGCTGCACTCAGCTGAGGTACTGTACGTTGCAGTAAATTTTAGAACCTTTTTGGAGGAGTAAGAGACAGATACAACAGCTTCTGGTCTTCTAGAATGAAATGCATCTGCCAAAGAGCCAATCTATTTTCTTCTTGTAGAGCTGCAACTGGGCATGTTGCTGCTCATTAGCAGAGGCAGGTGGCCTGCTGTCATCAGTGGCAGGAGAGTAACTTTTCAGGAAGAGCTATTAAATTGTGTGGGCTGAATAAATCTGATACAGAAACAGCAATGGTGGGGCAAAGGTTTGAAGCACACTTTTTAGTATAGCAACTGTAATGAGCTTCACTGGTATGGTGTCTTTACATAATGAAATTTGCTGCCTGTGATGTGTTTTTACACTTAATTGTGTTAAAAAAGTGTGATAAAAATATGAATGTAAGTGAAAGGAAAGCAGTTCTATTGTGCAGTTTGGTTCAAACTGAATGGTGGTTTCTAAAAGGATGTGTTATAAAAGTGTGACACAATAAATAAAGCCTGTGTAGAGAGCAGTGAGCATGGTGAGGGCTCTACCTGCCCTGAGCTTATCCCTTAAAGGGTTGTTAGGCAGGATTGTCCCAGGCATGCTGGGCTGTGTCACTGCCTCCCAGCCAGGCTCCAGGGTGTAGACATTGGGTAGGATGGGTAAGCCTTTGCATGTGTAAACACACAGCACAGATTTTTTCTCCCACTGGAAATCAGGACATTTATGCTACTAAGCCAGTATTTCTCCTGAGAACCAAGTGCACTGCTGTCTTAAACAATGGGACCTGAGTCTGAATGCATTAAAGAGGAATTCCAGCTTGAAATACTTCTGCTGGTTGAGGAGGGCAGGTTTTGGCAAATCTGCACGTGAGCCCTGCCTTTGACTCAGCAAGGAACACCGTGTCACAGACCTTTGTAGCTGCCCTGTTAAAGGTTGTTTTAAGACAACTGAGTCAGACATCCTTAATTACAAAAATACAGTGTCTGCCCTTTCTTCTCAGGAGTTTGAAAATATTTTACCTCATTTGCTCTTTGTTCACATACATCAGATACATATTTGTTTTGTACACAGGCAGACTATGTATTTGTCATTGTTGTGTCATTTGCTTACTGTTTGCATTTTCTGTGAATTTCTGTTAACTTTCAGGCGTGTGTTTCCAACTCAGTAGGAAAGCTGAGCAATTTTAGTTTTGTAAGGGTAGTAGAGATGTTATTAGGTCTCATTTAAAGCCCTTACAAGTCAGTGGAAAGGTTGTCACTTGTTTGTAGTTGAATTAAAAATATGTTCTGTTATGTAAATACTACTTCCTGCTCAGGGAGAAAAAGCTTGATTTAGGGGTAAACTTGTATATATACATTATTGGATCAAATTAGATTCCAACCAAAATGTGATTTCACATATGACCATTCATTTTTATTGAGCATATGTCTTAGTGAAAATCTTGTTACTCCAATAGTGCACGTTTAGTAAGGATTTATATATCTAATGTGCTTTATATTTATGAAAACATTACAATATTTTATAAGAATGCATTGGCAATTGCTTGGGTAATGTTGCTGTAAAAAGAACAAAACATCTTATTTGCAATATTTCTGATGCCTGTGCATTAACCATGTGTGATACAAGGCTGTGTAATGTGGTAGATGTAGGAATGTTTAGTTTTGGCTCTGTTTATGAAGTGCTGAGGATGTTCTAATCTGTAATTTCCGGTCAGATTAATATTTGCTTAATGGAGACTTTTTTCACTCTGTGGTAAATCCATTTAATTGTGTAAAGAGTGAATTTTCTGCAAATGTATCTCACAGAGTGCAAGCCTTGAATTCATACCATTGTCACCATTTAATGCAGTGATATTGTTTCTTCCTTTCTGTTTGTCTTTGGAGAGGTCCTCATTCCTTGGGGATGAAGTAAAGCTCTGGTTCCATCACTGCAGCCTTCAGAATTAGCACTGAAAACACAGAATTCTTTCCCTGGGTTGATGAAAGTAATTTCTTGTTTGCTGTGTCAAACAAAGCATGCTATTTGTCACATTGTGGTTTGTGTATCTTTTAAGAAGCTTTCAACTTTGATCTGAGCCAAGGTACACTCAGTAGCACAGATGACAGAAGTAACAAACCAGTGATGTGCATTGTCATTCATACAAACTCTTTAAGTCAACAAATACTGAGACTTAGATGTAGAAAACCATACTGCTTTTGAGGGGGCTTGTGCATTCTTGTGAGAAAACGAAGACCTTTGCTTTTCTTGTTTCAGACAAAGGTGTGGAACAATTTATTAGTTAAGGATTCAGTTCAGTGTCTGCAATCAAAAGGTGCCTCATCTAGTCCAGATTCTGGCCCTTGCTGATATTTTCTGGGTAAACAGCTGCATTTAAAAGACATTGTGGAGATGGGCTCAGTAGCACATAAAAGCTGCTTTCTTCAAACTGTCATCACAGAGGTTTTCAGAGCATGCTTTTAATACTTCCAGAGCTGGTGTTTGTGTCTTTTTCTCCCTCTTCCCCCTCTCTCTCTTTATGTTAAATGCTATTTGAAACAGGAGTGTTTTTTTAAATACAACTTTCACCTGCTTTTTACCTGATATGTCTGAAGGGAAATTAACCTTTTGTGTAACAAGACTGAGGGCTAGAAAACTGTTTCACAAACTTAGCATTTTAAGAAAATTTAAAAAAGAGAAAATTATAAAAAACTATCAATACTTATGAATAGTGTGGTTCTGGAAGCTGCTACATGTTAAATCTTCCAGGTTTGAGGCACTGTTTGATCATCCACTTTGGCCTTCTAAGATTTTGCAAGGAATTTTATGCAGTTGTTTAGAACTTAAGCCATTTGTTTAAATCATGTATTTCAGAAAGTCATCCTGTTTTCACCTAGAAATTTCATAACTTGGAGGAGGTTGTTTGTTCAAGTGATTAATCATCGTGACTGTTACTCTTTATTATATCTCATTTGAATTTGTCTGGCATCAGCTTCTCACCATTTGCTCATTTTATGCCTCTCTCATCTAGGCTGAAGAGCTCTTTATTAACTGGTATTATTTTCTCCTTGAAAAGATACATTAACGATGTCATCAAGTCATCCCTCAATTTCTGTTGTTAATCTGAATAGATTGGGTTTGTCAGACCACTCTTAAAACATTTGCCTAGGCCTAGGATATTTTCCTGTCTTTTTTTCACCCTGTGCATTGCACAAATTTTCAACTTAAAAAAATTAAGATACTTGAAAAATATAGTATTCTGTTCTTTGTTTCATCAACTTGTGCAAAGCAAAAATATTTCTTATTCTTGCTTAGTGTTACACATTTCGACATAGAACAAAAGTGTATGCAGCAAAAAACAATCTCTACAAGAAAGGGTATTTTCCTATAATTTTGCTTTTCTCCTCTTGTATTTGTAGATGAAAATGTTCCATTTCTTGAAGGCTGCTCAGACCTCTCATCTTTGCAAAATACTCCCAAGAATAGAAGACACGACAAACAACTGCATCTGTGGTGGAGCAAGAGGGAAAAGACACCTCTAAGGAGGAACATTTCAGTAAAATAATAAAACTTGCAAATACTGATATAAGGAGCTTAAAGGAAACTCTGAGTAGGGCTTAATGTCTGGCATCAGGATAATGTGGGTATAATTTATCACTTGTGAAATACGGTGCTAAGTTAAAAAATCAATGAGGTACCATAATTCATTTCTCCAGACTGTGTAGGAAAGAGATTGGGTGTGGAAGTGGGAGGCTGTTTTATAAATCCCATAGGTTTTTTTAGACAAGAAAAGTGGAGTTCATAGGACCTGGAGAAAATACTTGGGCTAAATCCTACCTTGAATAGGTTATGAGTGACAGTAAAGAGCACAAAGCAAAGATTGTTTTCTTGTCCGATGGGATTTTAAGGTGAATATGAGTAAAGATAGATGAAAGCATTGGTGTGTATTGTTAAAAAATAGGGGTTTATTATTATTTCAAAGCCATTTGCTTGTAATACAAGTGTAGTTAACCTCAAATACTTCAGAGGAAATTTGAAGAATGTTTATAGTGATAATGTGCTGAAAATACATGAGGAGTCACCAAGGCACAGAGGGAACAAACTGAGCAGACAAAGAGCTTATGCAGAAACAAAGTGTTTTGGTGGCTTAGAACTTCAGCAGAGCAGATCATAAGGAACCACTTGCCTTAGTATTTGCTATTTACAAAGAGCAAGTGTTGCCAAAAGCAGCCATGTATATACAGGGTTTGCAACAACCCATGGAATTAAATGACAGTGAAAGTCAGAACATGTGGCATTCATCCAAGGAATCTGAAGGAGCTAAAGAACTGCTAACTGAATTCCTATTAAAACTTAGGTAATTAATCAGGAAAATGTGATACAATAGAGGAAAACTGGAGGTAGCCAGCTTCATACAAAACCATGTCGGGATAAGTGGTTCTGAGAATGCTTCCAGGAATTACTTTTTTGGTGTCAGGAAACTTAATTGATAAAGTCATTAAAGATAAAAGACCCAAATCTACAAAGAGCCTGGATGGAGTATAATTCTAAGGAAAAATAACCTGATTGTTTCAACAGTATATCTTGCTGCTCCAGCCTTATAGTATATTTCAAAGATTAACAATTTAATGGAGGAGTTTACAAGTACATATATAGTTTTATTAAAAAAACATGAGTTCCAGAAAAAATACTGGACAAAGTTTTTCTAGAAAGCTTGTAGCACAGCTCAGCATAAAAATAAAAACTTAATAGTTAAGGTGAGACAAGTAAAGCCAATGAGGGGGAAAAATAGGATGGTGTAGAAAACAAAAGATTTCCTTAGAAAAATACATCAGTGGGATATCCAAGGATCATTGTAGATGTGCTTAAACTGCCACAGAGACAGAGCATGTGCCACCTCTTTTTCTGACACAGCAGATCTTACTCCCTGAGCTGCACTGTGTGTCTCCCTTCCTGCACCTTCCCAAACCATGGAGGTGTCACAGACCTTTCTGT
>VZTT01032883.1:23467-40569 GCA_013400855.1 Buphagus erythrorhynchus | reverse complement strand
TCTCTGTATTTTAGATAAGATTTAATAAACAACCAAGTCCAAAGAAGAAAATCCATTTCTTGAGTTTCAATGCTGACTCTGAGAGAAGGCAGACAAAAAAAGAAGCTAACCACTAATATGGAGCACTGCTATCAGCAGTTAGCTTGGAACTTCCCATGTGAGAAATCATAAGAATGAAAGGCAGTTAGCACAACAAACCATTCTGGTAAGAGAACTGTTTAAACCTGTGAAAAACAAGAAATCTGTCCCATGGCAATCAGTGAACAAAATATGTAAACTATCCAGGAATAGAGAGATTTGGTGGAGGTGTAAAATGCCATTTATTAACCAATGAACTGAACGGCAAGAAAGCTGGAGTTACACACGAAGTCTTGAAAACTGTATAAAAATTTATAACATTAAAGACTGGCTTTTCTGCATGAAGAAACTGAGTCCAGTCTGTTTCTTCCTGCACTGGGGGCTCTCTGCTCCTGGTGGAGCATCTCCCATGGAACCCACAGAGCGTGTCTGGGGGCCAGAGGGACAGGGGGGAGTTGTGTGCTGACAAATAATTGCAGTGTGGCTGTTCAACATTTGCAGCACATCAGCAGCAGCGTTTGGAGGGGCAGCCTGCAGGAGCTGTCAAGGCAGATAATGGCCCAGCACACTAATAATAATAATAACCCAGGGCTCTGCTCTCCCTGGGCAAGTGTAAACTCCACAGGGCTT
Source organism: Buphagus erythrorhynchus (assembly GCA_013400855.1). Taxonomy (NCBI): domain Eukaryota; kingdom Metazoa; phylum Chordata; class Aves; order Passeriformes; family Sturnidae; genus Buphagus; species Buphagus erythrorhynchus. Next base: position 39,861 of record VZTT01032883.1, on the reverse strand, counting down.
TTCCCCTGGTTTTCCCCCCTCTCTGCAGATGTTGATGTTGTATTTTGGAAGGGACATCTCCAGCAGATCCAGTCTGTGACCTTCAGAAGGCACAACCTCACTCCTGCAGCAGCCACTCATCACCAGCACGAGGCATAGGGGCAAAAAAAAAAATCACAAAACCACCCCAAAATCACCTCGAACCACCCCCAAAATACCCCACACCAACTCAAAANACAGGGCTTTTCCCCTGGTTTTCCCCCCTCTCTGCAGATGTTGATGTTGTATTTTGGAAGGGACATCTCCAGCAGATCCAGTCTGTGACCTTCAGAAGGCACAACCTCACTCCTGCAGCAGCCACTCATCACCAGCACGAGGCATAGGGGCAAAAAAAAAAATCACAAAACCACCCCAAAATCACCTCGAACCACCCCAAAAATACCCCAAACCAACCCAAAACCACTGCAAAATCACCCCAAAATCACCCCAAATCATGCCAAAATCACCCCAAACCACCCCAAAAACACCCCGAACCAACCCAAAATCACCCCAAAATCACCCTAAACAACCCAAAATCACCCAAAACCACCCCAAAAACACCCCAAACCACCCCAAAATCACCCCAAAATCACCCCACCATCCCAAACCTGCCCCAAAACCACCCCAAACCACCCCAAAACAGGGCCCAGAGCCCACTGGTGGGTGGCTGCCCAGCCTGGGGGTGAATGTCACCTCAAACATCTCCCAGTGCCAGTCCTGCTCCATCACTGTGTCCCAGCTCTGTTCCTGTGCACACCTGAGGGCTCTGCAGGGACATGGTGGAGAGGATGCTGGTTGAAGGCATTAAATTTTACCTGGTTTAGAGGGTTTATTTCCCCTGCCAGCTGCAAAAATGGTTTAAAGGTCCTAAAGAGGGGGTGCTGGGCACAGCCCCGAGGCTGCCAGAGCTCCAGGAGTGTTTGGACACTGCTCCAGGGATGCCCAGGGTGGGATTTTGGGGCTGTGCAGGATCAGGAGCTGGACTGGATGATCCTTGTGGGTCCCTTCCAGCTCAGGATATTCCATGATTCTATGATTGCTCAGAAAGAAAAGGTTTGGTGTCACCCAACTGTGCCAGGGGTGAATTATCAGAAAAAAAAATAAAAAGAAAAAAAAAAAGAAAAAAAAATGAGAAAAAGGCATCAAGTTCAACACACAAAGCAAACAGCTCAGCCTCCATTGAGCAGAATGAGGAAAAAAATCTTGTGTGAACAGCTGTCCTGTGGCATTATCCAAGCTGCAGCTGACTCAGAGTGAATGTGGCCTCTCTGTTTGTGTTTGGAGACACCTTCAGTGCTGGAGAAGAAAGAGTGTAAAAGCCATAAAGCACTGTGCCCAATTAAAACCACTTTCAAAACCTCAGCAAAATATAAACATGCTCAGCACTGTAAATCAAAAGAGAAAAAAAAAATGCTTATTTTTTTAAAACCACTATTTTTAGCTTCACTCACCTTGATCCAAACTCAGCATGAGGATTTTATTGTGCCTTAACCATGCCTGAAAGCATGGAAAATTACAATTCAGACACCAGTCACATCCTATAGCTAAAAAAACAGGGAGATATGAGTGAAGTATAAAGAAAACCCAACAGCATGGGGATAAAGGAGATAAATCAACTCAAGGACCTGTGCTCAAACTGCTGAGAAGTGGAATGGGTTTCATCTCTATCTGAAAGCTCAGACTGTAAAGGTACAGCAAGGAGGGAACAGCAGGACTGAGTTTAAAGATCCCACCGAGGGAACAAATGGCTTGGGGGAGTTAAAGGTTAAACAACATCCCTCACCATTCACCTGGAAAAGGGCCTGGCTTTGTGCCAGCTCCAATTTATGGCAAATTAGGACATGTCCTGTGTCCCTTAGGCCCAAGTGTTGGAGAACTGGAGGGTTCAGTGGAAATATGAGGTTTCTCCTCTGCCTAGAGTGTGGAGAGAGGGAGGAATAAATGACAGATGCAACAGTGGTGTGGGGACACCAGGAATGTCCTGGGTCAGATTTCTTCTCCATCTGTTTTTGCCCTAAATACAAATATGGTTCAGGTCTCCTGACAGGGCACAAGGGACTCAGCCAAACTTTTGGATGTGCCCCCAAAATTTGGGGATATGCTGTCAAAACCAGCTGGTGTTTTTTCCATTCCATTTCCTAGGAGGTTAAAATGGAAGATTGTGGTGTCAAGTGTTTCCTCATCTGCACCAAGGCTCTCCAGCAGCACGGAACTGAAAGAAGCAATACTGGCAGATAAACAAAGAGTTAATGATTAATTAGTGGTGGTTCATGATATCTGTGTCCTCCCACTGCCCAGGCTTTGAAATTTCATCTGGGAAACCAATGTTAGTGCTACCACAGGCCCTGCAAATCATCCTTTATCAAGCTTTATCTTTCTGATCAAACTCATCTTTCAATTACAAAAGAAAAACACCCAAACCACCCTTCATCCAAACCCCCAAACACTGCCCATCAATTTAAGCCCTATTCCTGTATTTTCTCTGATCACAGGGCTTAATTTATGCTAAGGACTTCATGTTTGATTTTGATCAAGTCCCTTACCTTCTCAGGAGGGAAATCCATCTGCCTGAACTCCAGCTATCTAAAATCAGCTGCCTGCCCCAAGCTTCCTGCAGAGGCTCCCAGTGTTGTCAGAGAGAGCCAGAGCTCCCCAGAGGATGCTTCATCTTCTCCTGGCAGAGGGGCCCAGCTCTGTGCCTTGCTGATCATTAATCTTGGATCTGTGCTCTGCTGCTTGCCCAGCAGGACACATCTGATCCAGATCAGGAGTGATTTATGCTGGCCTTGTGCTCAGATAAACTCAGAGCCAGCAGAGCAGGGCAGCTGGGAAATGAGGGGAGCTCTCCTGCTCCTTCATTCTTCTGCCTGCTCTTTTTTTTTTTGCATTTCAAATCATTAGTTTCACAAATACTTATATTTGTGGGCAGGTTCATGAATTTAAGCAAGGCACAGATTTCCTGCAGAGCTGGGACCCAGGGTTGCAAATATTGAGGTGAGAAGCTGTTCTCCAGCAGGCTCTTGTGCAGCAAGCACTGTGTGATTCCAGCTGAGCCCTCCAGGTCCCAAAGTGTTGGGAAGGATAAGGATTTAACAGGAAGGTCTCACAGATGTGTGTGTATAGCAGAAAGATCTTTGAATGGAGAATCTGAAGAAGGAATAGAAATGAAAGCAAGTTTTGATATAGAAGAAAGGAATTGCTGAGCCAGTCTTATTGGGTAACTAAGAAGGCAAAGAGTGAGTGAGTTGGAAGGGGCTTTTATGACTCAGAGCAAAGAATAAATCCACAATTTATTACCCAACAAAAGATGTTTTTACCCAGCAAAAAGATTTTCACAGGCAAACAAGAAAGCCAATGTTGCAAGTAGATAGAAAGGTTTCAAAAATTTCCACTGCAAGAAACTGAAAAACAACTTCTAGCTTAAACTGTAACACACTGACCTTTTGTGATTGGAATATAGTAATATGAATTTGGTAATGTTAGTAGTTATGACAGGCTATAGGTAATAGTAAAGGTATTGATTGGTTGTCATGTTTTAAGATGCTCTGTAATAAAAAGTAAATAATGCATGGTAACCAGAACTAGAGTGGCTTCAGACAAACCCTCAGCTGTGGCTGACTGCTGTGGGCTGGGCTCTTGTTACTCACAACCTGTGAATTTCTGCATCAGCTGGATACAATAAACAGCATCTTAAATAATAAATAAATTGCTGTATCATCTGGATACAATAAACAGCATCTTAAGAGCCACCTAAAGTCCTGCATCCCTCGTTTCAGCTCTTACACCAAAATGTCAAATCATTGTCACCCAGCTCAGCACCAGCTGACAATCAAACCTCTGGAATGAAGGAACAGCTGCTGGTTACAAATGTGCCCTCAGCTGCCCGAATTTCCCTCCACAGACTGAAATGAATTCAGCAGAGCCTCCCCTCAGTGATCCAAACTTGAAATGAAATCCTGGGTTTTATCAGGGGGATGCTTGCCAAAGCACACAGCAGAATGCCTCTGATCCATCCAGAAGGATCAGCCAGACCCAGGGCATGTGGCAAGGAGGAACTTCTCAGCAGCATTTGGGCTTGGAAAGCATCCCCAGGCAATTAAAACCTGCATGAACCCGAGTTTTGCTCCTGCTTGTTTGCAGAGTTAAAACATTCCCTTAAAAAGAAAACAAAACCAAATAGGCCTCAGCAGCTTAATGAGGATTTTATTATCCTACCTCTTATTTACTAGTATGGAAATGCTCAGCTCGTGCTGTTAAATAGCAGCCTGTTTCTTTTTCCATTTTCTTGGGCTTTTAGCTAATCAACTTGAAAATGCACTTGCCATTAATCTGATAACCACCATTTCCTTCAGCAATGCTCAAGCCCTGGCATTCAGGTTAATGTTACTTGAAGATGAGATCTGATTCATTTGTTGCATCTTTTTAATTATGAAAGGCAATTTAGGTATAATTACCCCATTTTCTGAGTTTAAGATGAGTTCACTGTTCACCCTGGCCAGCTCTCAGCCCTGTTCTCTGCATCAATCTCTTCCCAGTTTAGATGATTAAGTGACCAGATTGCTTTGGACTTTCATTTTTTGGTTCCTTTCATGGAAACCCCAGGAGCCCTAACCATTTTAATGCCCTGTGTATACACAAACCTCGACAGGAGAATGGGCACATCCCAGTGTGGAAACAAGTGTCAGAAATCAGATTGTTGGCAAAACATTGGGAATTATCTGCCTGTAACCCCTAAGCACCATCTGAGAGCACTGATAATTCCCAGGATGAATTCTGATAATTCTCAGGATGTTGAGGTGCATTTGTGGAGCTTTAGCTCTGCCTCTGGCAGCTGCCTGCTCTCAGGGAACAGCAGGGTTCTGGCTCAGAGCTCTGGTTTGTTCTCCAAGCCCAGACAGCTCCTTTTGGGGTAAAAAGGAGCTGTTTCCAGCAGGAAACATGGGTGTGTTCCCCAGGCAGCCTCAAAGATGGGAGGAGAAAAGCTGCTTGAGGTGCACACCATTTCAAGCCACTCCTGATGAATGGTTTTCAAGGAGCATCCCAGTCAAAAGGAGTCTCAGATTATCCACAAGGTGTGGAAAAAAAAAAGATTAAAGACCTTCTGGCAGCCAGGTCTGTCCTCAGCACATCACCTTGACAGAACTGTAGATGCCACGAGCAGCCTGGCAGGGCAGCTCTTTGTTCTGAGCTGGCTCCTGTCTGTCAGATCAGCTTCTCTGGGCGTTCAAAGAGGAAAAAATACAAACCCTGAGCACACAGAGATGAGAGTGGTGAACTGCAGAGGCCAGGTGCAATGCCTGTGCACAGGCCTGGTGTTCTGCAAGGCTTGATTGGATTTGTTCTCCTGGTGTCCCCTCCAGTGACAAAGGAGGAGACCAAAAAAATTAATCCCCAGCTCCAGAGCAACCTGGGAATGACAGGGAAAGGATGAGCCAAGAAAACTGCTGTCAGGGCAGGCTGGGGATGTAGCATTAAATACTGCCCTTCAAAATTCCAATTCCCACTTTTCCAAATTCCAACTTTCAAAATTCCACGTTGCAGTTTTCCACAGAATCATGGACATTCCATGGGATCTGCAGGGATGTCTTTAGCCCACTCTTCACAAAATACATATTTGTCCTCAGCTGCCATAACCCTGGGAGATTCATCAGCTCTTAAAAGGCATCAAATCACATAATACATGAGGATAGTCAGCTTCCTCTTACCTGCATTTTAAAGCAATTTTCTCATCTTAAATAATCTACACATGTTAATTAGAGGCTAGTAAAGTAGCTTAAATGGTGTGAAATTAGAGTGAATTATTCATGTCATTTCTTAGCTGCAGTGGTTGCAGATAATGTTTTTGTTTGGGGTTTAAAAAAAAAGAAATAATGAGAAGATGGAAATTCTTATTAATTTGTTTTCTCAGGAATAGAAGTTTTTTTTCCCCTGGTGAACAGGGCTTCAGTTTAGAAGAGCTCTTCAGCTGAGAAACAAACATGCACTCATTTAGGCTGAACATGTTGACCAATCTTCAATCACTGAGTGGCCTCAAACCACTTCCAGAGATAAGAGGGATGCAAAAATAGCCTTCTGCAGGCTGCACAGCCCATGTCCTCTGCCCGTGGCAAAATGTTCCCTGCAGCAGGAAAAGTAATTGAGAGGAGCATTACAAGTTTACCATTTTTTAAGGAGCCTTTCTGCAGCGAGAGGAACAGATGGGTCCATTTGTCCTGGGGAGCAGAGGCCACTCTGGGTGATGCTCTTTGAGCACAAACCTGCACAAGTGGCCTGTGATTGATCTGACTCTGAGAACAGCTCCACACTTGGATTTTTCTCTCTCTTGGATCTCTTTCTCTCTGGGGCTGCACCAGTCAGAGGGGCGAAGATGAAAGAGCAGAATTTGAAAAATACTAGTTTAGCAGGTTCTGACTCGGAGCAACTTTGCTAAAGCAAGATTAATAAGACTTAGATGGAAAGCTAATTAGCAGAAAGGCAATTAAGCTATCCCAACAGGAGCCATCTTCAGTGCCTCAGCTGGAACGTGCTGTTCTCTCCCACCAGGTAGAGCAGTTCCAGTGTCATCCAAAGCGCTCAGCTAAAGAAAGCACAACCTCATTTATCTGTTTGAAAACAAATTTAAAACCCAACAGGGAAAATATATCAAGGAAGTGAACAGAGAGGAGTAGAAATTCAGTAATAAGAGCTGAAGAAATGCAACAAAGAGGCTGCATCTGCATTTGTCTACACGGGCCCAACAGTGGCACTTTATGGCACCTGAAGATGCTGTAAATCTCTACCCACCTACAAGGAAATCACCTTCTTCTAAATGTCAGAGATGGCATTCACTGCTTTTATAATTTATGTGTGCCTGCAGGCTGGATCCTGGAAGAGCCTCCTTCCTTTCCCTCACCCCCCAAGCTTTTATGGAGGGAGAGATTTCAGCCTGGTGAAGGCTCAGCAGAACAAACACAAGAGACAGAATAAGAAGGGAGATCCCACAGAGCTTTTCCAAAATGCAGGGAAATGCAGGAGCTGTGTAAAAAAGCACCTGGGGATGTGAAATTTGAGTGCAAGCACCAGCCCAGGGCTGTAACTCAGCCACACTCACTTGGTGCCTCTTCATGAACATGGAGCAGCCCCCACTTTTCATTAAAGAGTTGAATTCCTTTGCTTTTCTGCAGGACAGAAGTTTGTTTAGTGGGGCATTGCTCAAGAGTAGATGGCATATGGGGAGTTCACAGCCTGGTGTAGCCCATAATAATCTGTTCATGTTCCTGTCTCCAAAGTCAATGGCAAACACAGCAACAGCCCCAGTTTCAACTCCCAGTTTAGTGCCTACTCACTAGACCACAAAATTGTTTTTTATATAGATGGACACATAAAGATACGGATGGATGGCTCAAAGCCTGCTTTTATTGCCATATGGACACCTCAAAATTAGCATGTTAAAATGCAAAGGACTTTATCTGCTGCATATTAATGAGTTCCAATCTCCTACAATGAGGCAATAATGAAATGACCTATAAAAGCAGTTAACATCAGTGGAAGTGAGATCAAACAGAGCTTTGCTGCTAAAAACCCTCCTCTGACTCCAGAGGAGCCCACATCTCATCAGAAACTGCCTGCCCTTTACAGCACAGCCATCTCAGACATGATGGAACCATTCCTGGGGTCCAATACCCGCTGGAATGCTGTCCTTCCCCCTAAAATGAGGAGCTGCTTTCCATCACCTCATCCTGCAGAACTCCTGCACCTTCAGTGGGAACCTCCCAGCACTGCCAGAACCAGCTTCAGACCTGGCCCCTCTGTGTGGGTACATTGACAGCCTTAAGGAATTAATATTAAATACCCACAGAGGGTGTTTTTTTCCTCCCCACCCTGCTGAGATTGGTGAATTCCCTTTGGGTTTGGGTGTTCTTACAGCACCAGGGCACACCCTGCATGGCAGATATTCCCTGGGACAGCAAGGGAAGCACTGAGCTCACAGCAGGAGGGGTGGAACACATGTCTCCAAAAACATGAAAACACTCTGGGTCAGGCTCTCAGCAGGAGAACTCCCACAGATTCCCAGAAACCACAAACATGATCTTCACACCTTCCCAGCCACTCCAAATACGTGATCCACCAGAGGGGAATAACTCCAGATTTGCCTCATCCCCATTTTCCCCCTGTTTATTTCAGCTGGTCAATGAGATAAATGCAGCAGAAAATGCTCCTGTTGTGTTTGAAGTCCTTGTGTAAGGACATGAAAAGTGGCCAAAAATCCTGGTGGGGGCTTGGAGGACACACAACAGTGCAGGACACACGAGGCTGTCACTCCAATTGCAGAGGAAGTGTTCTGATGTCTGGAACCCTCTGGGATGGGGCAACCACAATTTGGGGAGAGTTACACCAGGTTCTGAGGGCAACCTGAAACTTTGAAATCTATTTCCCTGGAAATTTGGATCCATCAGCATTTCCAGTGAAATGAAAAGTCCATAGGATTGTGCTGAAAGGGAAGATCACAGGTGAATCCACAGACACTGGCTACTTCCCCCTCCCCCCAATTAATATAATTCTTTTCTTCTTCAAAGTGTTAGGCTATTTCATTAGGAACTCAAATAGGGGACACTTTGATCTAAAGAATAAGGTGGTTCAGATCTCTGCTAATTAGCAGCTGTCCTTACAGATTTTGGCAATGAGTTTGATGGAAAATTGTATTATAATCTGTCCTGCCTTTCTCTGTGCTTATGATGGGAACAGCACAGAGCATTTATTTGACATGATGGGATGTATCATGTAGGCATCAGTGTTGGACATTTTGAAACAAAATAAAAAATTAAAGATATGAAAGTGAAAAAAAAAAAAATTGTAATAATTGGTTGCTCACCTAGAAGGAAGATCTTGCTACCACCAAGAATAACACTTTTAAAACACAACATTTAAAATTAATGTTATTAATAATATTTGAATGCAATTTTGTTAAACTTTTTTTCTGCTGGCAGCAAAACATTTTTGGGAGGGTTTGATGCAGGGACTCACACTTCTGCTGACATAAGAAAGGGTCTCTGTTGTATAAAAAGCCCTTTAAGGGAAGCACCTGCCTTCCAGCCCTGCCCCACAGCACTCTTTAAACCAGCCAGGTGATGAAGGTCTCAGGAGCTGCTGCACCACGAGGGTTTCTCAGCTGTGTGGAGGAAGAAAAAGGTACTGCTGGGGGCATTGGGGTGAAAGGATTGTGGGGTTGAAACATTTTCAGTCTTCTGGAGACTCTGAAATGCATCCATGGATGAAATTGGTGACCCATTGATGCCTTGGAGGGGCACTGGGGTGAAAGGATTGTGGGGTTGAAACATTTTCAGTCTTCTGGAGACTCTGAAATGCATCCATGGATGAAATTGGTGACCCATTGATGCCTTGGAGGGGCACTGGGGTGGAAAGATTGTGGGGTTGAAGTATTTTGAGTCTTTTAGAGACTCTGAAATGCATCCATGGATGAAATTGGTGACCCATTGATGCCTTGGAGGGGCACTGGGGTGGAAAGATTGTGGGGTTGAAGTATTTTCAGTCTTTTGGAGCCTCTGAAATGCATCCAAGGATGGATTTGGGACCCAGTGGTGCCTTGGAGGAGAAAAGTGAGAGGTTTCTGGAGTGGGGCTCTGTCTGGTGGAGCAGTTGTTCCTTTTGGTCCTGCAGTGCCTCATCCCCAGAGCTGCTGAGCAGTTTGTGTCCTTGGGGTGCTGGGATGGAGGCTGGGCTCTGGCATCCATCAGAAACCAGAGCTGAAATGCAGCATTCTGCTTTTCCTGGCCTGTAGCCTTGAGTAGGATGTTGTGGTTTTCTCCTTTCATTTCACTCTTGATGAGAAATCCATCCCAGCATGTTCCTTTATGCATTAAAAATATGCTTTAAACGCCTAGCACTGGTTCTAGCAGTTGTCTGCAGTATTCTTGTTTTAAGATGCTTAAAGTATGAATAATGAGGACAGAAGGAGTGGGTCAGGGGATCAGGTATTACGTATCCAGAAGAAACAGGAAGGAATAGCATTTGGAAAACAGAATTATTTCCTTGATTGAACTCTTGACATGGATGAGAATTAACTTTGCCAAACCCAGATGGTGCTGCAAGGAGCAGTGAAGTTAATTCCTCCTCTTGCTGAAGTGCAGTGTAACCCATTTGTCCTTTCTCTCTCCTCCTTGTGTGGTGATGAGATCAAAGCTGACATCTGGCTGCAGCTTTGCTGAAACTGGGCAAGTGATACACTCTGCTGAAATCATAGAGAAAATAATTTTGGAGAGGGAAAAGCTACTGGGGCTGCCTCCCAAAAGTCTGAGTGTTCAGCGAGTATCTGGTGTGCTGTAATATCTGCTGCTGCTTTGTGCTAAAAGGGAATGGATTAAACATTAATGTTCTAAACCAAATCAATCATCTCAGCCTTGTTGCTGCAATAATCTACAGGGCCATGTTCATGCTGCTGTGGTATTTACATCTGTGAAAAGGGATTATAAAACACCATTGTGGTTCAGAGTGACACAGAGCCTGGTGTGCTCCAGTGGCAGGGGATGGAGGCTCCTGCTCCTCCTCCAGTGCAGGCTCATTTCATTCCTAGGGCTGCAGCTCAATGTGTGTCTGCTCCTCTTGTTGGATGGCTTGTGCCCAGCTGTGTTAGACACCACTTAAAAATGTGTAAAAGGAAGAGAATCAAGTCCACAGTGGACCAGAACAACTTCTAAAATGTGTTTTCCTTTTAAAAAATTTCTTTTTTCTGCATCCTCCAGGTGAAGTGAAGAGGCCTTGCTCTGGTGCAGAGCCCAGGGCTGGCAGGAGATGTTTCCCACATGTGCTGTGATTTGCCCCTTTTATTCCATTTAATTTTCATAGCTGCACTTCTAAATTCTGTGTCTAAATACGAGGTGACAGTGCCTCCTAGGAAATGAGCAAGCAGCATATTTCTGAACTTTAACTACATGGTGTTCAATACCACTTTGGAGTGTGCCATGTCCTCAGTGAGGGGAGCATTTGTAGAAGTGAAATTCATGTTTTTCCAGCTTTTAAGCAGGACCTTTCCTCCAGTGGCACCTTGTGACTGTAAAGCCTGTGGGTACTTGGTGTTCTCTGGAGTTCCAATATGAAAAGTGAAGTACTTTGGCTTTCCCCATGGCACTTGAGATGGCTGAGAAATGCTCTGCACCTGCAATGACAGATTAATTGTTGTCACAACTTCTACATGAATTTAATTTACCTTTGAAAATGGAGTGCTGCACAGCAAGTTTCAGATGTGCTGACATTGTACATTCTGAGTATGCAAGCAAGGGGTTAAAATATCTTTTAAGAGCTGTCTGAATGCCTTGTTCCCATCACACTGAAGCTGTCCATGACTCCTCCATCCTCACATAATACAAGTGAATCTCTTGAACTCAGAAAAGGCAATTCCTGGGAGGAGGAGACTGGACTCTGGAAAATGCCTCCCCCTGCCCTTGTGCTTTGTAAAAGGAGGCTGCAGGGATGGAGGCTGTCCTGTGGGAAGCTGGTCACCCTTTATCTTTACAAATAAATTAAGTCTGGGTGTGGATGGCACAAAATTCCTCACAGACATCTCCCACTGAAGCACGCTCTTCTCCCTGCATCCCTGGCAGCAATAAACAGGGGTAGGAATTCTTTTATTTTAAATGTGCTCACTCAATTTACAACTCTTCCCAGGACAGAATATCCCAAATCTGAGACCTTTTGTGACCACAAGAGCATTTTCCTGTTGTCTCTCTGTCCTTCTTAGACCTGAATTCAGAACTTTATTCTCTCCTGTTGCCTGGAAGGATTTCAAATCCTCTGTTCAAGTCTCTTAAAAGAGAGACTAAATTTGTCAGTGTGTGCAGATGATAGCAGACAAATCTCTCCTGCTAGACAGCCTCAAGCTGAATTTAACACTTAATCTAGGTCTGCAGTTTATGGAATATCTGTCTTCCAAGTGAGACTGCATCTCCAGGCTGGGCTCTGGAGATCTCTGAGGTTTGAAAGGATTGAGAGTTTTGGCTTAGAGCTCTGCCTCTAATACTAAAGTGAAATTATTTTGGGAGGAACACAGAGTGGTCCAAAGAATTTAGGAAGTTCTTTTCTTTCTCAGCACTTGAAAGCCTCTTTGGCTTCTCTTTGCTTGTTTTCACAAGACCTTGTGATCCATTGCAAAGAGAACAGTTCTTTTAGTCCTTCAAAAAAAGCTGTTTGATGACATAAAAGCCAAGCGTTGAAAAGCTTTGTTTGCTCAATTTTCTGAATTACAAAGCCCGTGATGTTTGGCTCGGGGAACTGATGGTGGAGATTTGCTTCCTCCGTGTGCTGAGCCCTTTCCATGGATGGGGAATGGGGTCCATGGGGTGGAGCTGAGAGCTCCTGTGGGGTCCCTGCGTGGGGACACCTCGCTGGGTATCAGCAGCATCAGGGCTGGACCCTCCTCAGACAAATTCACTAAAATATGAAATGTTTACCTGTGTAAAAGCTGCTTTTTGAGGAGCTCATGAAGGTCATGCCCGTCCTGCTGAGGGCTCTCATCACTCTCTGCAAGCACCTTGTGCACTCTCAATTAATTACCCATTAACTTGGAACCACAATGCTGCCTTATTAATTATGGATTACTCTGAAAACCTCTTTAAACAATGGCTGGGGCTGGGTCAAGTCCTTCCTTTCTGGCCCTGAGAAACTCTACCACTGACTCAGGTGCTTCCCTTGGCTTTTATTTGTTTAAGAGACATCAGAAACTCTCAAATCCAGTGCCTGAGGATCACCTGAAAAATCTGTTTGCTGTGATTTACTTGGATTCAGGTTGAACCAAAACAACCCAGGAGCTTTCTGAGGCTTTAGGATGTGCCTTGGGATCAATATTGAAATTATGGAGCTACTTTGCATTGTTCAGTCATAAGGAAATATTGCAGGAGGAATTCTCCCTGTTCCTTACAGCTGGTTTGCTGCACAGAGCAAAATTTTCCATCAGGCACATAGGATCCACAGGATCATTTAAGAACAAAGGGTAAATAAAAATAATAACCAGAAATAAACTTAGAACATGCCACCTTGTTATTTGTCCTTTAATGTTTTCAAAGCATTTGCATTTCAAAACACACTAATCTGTCCACTTTGATTTATTTTTATTGAAATACAAATCAAACTCCAAGCCCAAGGGAAGGGGGATTTTTTTTATTTTTTTTTTTTAGTCTATGGCAGCAAAACAATTTTAATTTCTTTTAAATGTATTCTACTCTCCCTTGTTCTTGCTCAGGCAAAACATGTATGGATTTCAGGGGGTTTTGTTCAATCAGAGAGTGACTGAGGGCTGCAAAAGCAGATTTTGGGTGTGTTTGTAGCTCTGTACATCTCCCAAGCATTGAGGTAAGGTCGAGGAGCTGCCCTGCTGTGGTGATTCCGTGGGAAATCCGATTTTTGGGGAAGGAGTTCTTTGAGAACTGCCTGACAAGCAGAGGATGCTGGTGGCTGAGCCCTCTGCTCCAGGGAGATGCTGCAGTGAACTCCAGGCTGGTTTTTGGGTCCAAAAGCAGCTGTTCCAGGTTTCTGTCAGCTGTTTCTGCACCCCCTGGGAGGTGCAGGGTGACTCTGAACCCCCAAATCCCCAATTCTGGGGGAAGCAGCTCTCAGCACCAGGAGCACTTTGGGCATTTTCTGTCATCAACCATCACTTCCAAGGGGGCAGAAACAACTGGGGAGGTTCTGATCCATTCAGAACAGCCCACTGGGTTTCAGGTGAGATCCAAGGAGCCCATGGGTGACCCCCAAACTGGAAATCTGCCTCCCCCAGGGAAGAGCAGGCACTGGGAGGGTCAGTGTGTGATCAACTTGCTGTGGTTTAGGGCTCCAGGATGAAATTCTCTGTTGTCCAATGCCTTCCAAGGGGCTCCTTCTGTGGTAAAAAAATGGAAGAATTTTGCAGTGGAAGGCTCCTGAGGTCCTTCAAGCAAATATTGCTTCAGTGCTCTGGGCTGCTTTGCACTGTGACACAGTGGGTGAAATGGAAAATGGCAGATTATTCCCATTATTTGAGGCAAAGAAAAAAACCACAATGCCTTTTAGATATACTTTAAATATCTCAGGGTTTCTTACCTGGGAGCCAAAGTCTTTCCCTAAATCAAACTGGACTCAACCAGGCAGAGAACATCACAGAGTTCATGTGGGTATTTTATTCCTGGGGATTGCTTCCACCCATGGGTTGGAACCAGAAGATGCAATAGATCAAACAGCAATTTATTCACCTTGTGGAAGAGTTATTTTCCTGAATTGCTGATCCCCCTCACCTTTCCTTACCTGTCTTCACCTCACTTCTCTGAATATCTGATATGTGAGCTGAGAGGGAAAATCTCTTTCCCCATTATCACACTCTCTGCATGTGAAGAACATGGAACAATTTTCAGCTCAATTCATATTTTTAGCACAAAGTGGGATGATAACTCTGTTCTCTTCAGCTAGGGATGGAATGAGAATCAGGTAATTGCCTAATTAGGAATTAAAGAATGAGAATTTAGGGAATTAGCCTAAAGACTTTATTTTTGCCTGTTGGAGCCTGGTGCTTCTTGTTACCATCCTTAATTCTTTCCTAATGCCTTGTCCCATGACAAAACACCTGGTACAAAGCCCATAACTCCAGAGCTGTCTGAAGGTGTGGTAAATGTTGAGTGGAGGGATGAAAACAACACAAGTTTTTGCTGTGTTGCCCTTCAAATTGCTTCCAAAAGGAAAAGGCAGGAACGTGCCAGGCCACATTTCTGTGTGAAAATTCTCATGTTTGGATGAGCTTTGGATGTGGGCAGAGATTTTTTGCTTTGCTTTCTGTGTGTGCCCCTGTGCAGGCAAGATCAGCAACCAGAGCACATGATCTCAGAGGAGGAGGAATGACAGAAAAATCCGAGTGGAAATTTACAGCTGCAGCTGGAGCCACTTGAACTGTATCAGAATAACCTCAATAATTCTGCTCCTCTGGAAGATGCTGCAAAGGAATAACCCATTTCTTTGTTCTAATGAATAATGGAAAAGGCACTCCAACACTACTAATTAGGAGAGATTTTATTCTGGTAGGTTTTATTAAGGAATATTAATAAGCAACATCTTGAACAGCGTTGCAGGAGAGTGGAGATGTGCAGAGAAGCTTTGGATACAGGGCTCTGGTGAAAGCTGCCAAAAAGAAAGGTGGGAAAACTCTTCAAAATCCTGCATGGAAGAGAAGCTGCTCTGGCTCAATTCCCAAGCTGTGGTGAGAGGTGCTGGGATCCTTTCCAGAAGATGCAATCCAAGGCAGAAGGGACTTTAGCAAAGGGACTTTTGCATCTGACCTCCAGCACCCTCAGTGTTTGTGCTGCTTTGGCTGCAGGGCTTGAGCATTGCTCAGACTTGTTTTGGGGCACCAAAGAGCTCTTTTCAGGCAGGGTGTGAGTGGCTATCAAACAGGCAGTGGTGACACGTGGGACCTGTTCCAGCAGCACAGAGGGGATGTGCTGCTGCTCCTGAGGAAGAGCAGATCAGCCACTGCACAAACTTCTCCTCCCTCTGCTCCTCAGTGCAGAAAAGGCCATGGGAGGTGTTTCTGAGAGAGCTGTGGTCATCCCTCCTGTTTGTCTTAGCACAATCCTCTTGGAGAGCAATGGCTGCTCATCAGTTATGAACTAAAACAGATTTTGAACTGTGCTGACTCCCCTGGAAAGTGAGATTACAACAGATCTGTTGAGCCTTTTTTTTTTAAGTTCTGTTTACTCTTAAATATCTTCTAGCAGGCCTGGTTTGAGCCCAGGTTTAGCTTTGGAGGTGACATTTGTGATTTCCAGAGGTTTGTTGGTAGCAGGGAACAGGAGGTATGTGAGCAGCTGGATGTGGCAGAGCTGGAATGGATGGGTCTCTGGGTTATTAATTTATTAGATTGTTATTAAGCAGGCTCTTCTATTCTCCATGGGTCATTCTAGGACCCATTTGAAAAGTCCCTGCAGAAGTGAGCTAGGTCAGGCTTAGACACTGTGCAGTTTTGGGGTGAGTCACTTTTAATTGTGCCCATAATCAACAGTGGGCACACACTCATCTCAGGAGTCTCAAGTAAATTAAATAGACTGGAGATGCTCAGTTCTGCTGGTGAACTGAGTAAGGACTCGAGGATTTGACTTTTACAATGACACCAAGTGACAGTGACAGCTTGCAGCAACCTCAGTGCTGTTGGATGGAGTTTGGATGGACTCAGAAAATGTCTTTGAAATATTTCCTCATCTGCACATATTGCAAACAAGACCTTGCAAGGCTGGAGCAAGCCAGGGGGAGCCCAGATCCCTCCTCTCTGCTTTTCTTTTTATTTTTCCCTCCTCTCTGCTTTTCTTTTTATTTTTCCCTCCTCTCTGCTTTTCTTTCTTTTTTTTTCTTCTCTCCTCTCTGCTTTT
>VZTT01032883.1:2625-23449 GCA_013400855.1 Buphagus erythrorhynchus | reverse complement strand
TCTCTGCTTTTCTTTCTTTTTTTTTCCCCTCCTCTCTGCTCTTCTTTCTTTTTTTTCCCCCTCCTCTCTGCTTTTTTTTCTTTTTCTTTTATTTTTTTTCCCCTCTTCTCTGCTTTTCTTTTTTTTCCCCCACAGGCATGGGCACGACATTAATTTAGAATATGTTATGTGTAATGTATGGTGGCATTTTGGAGCCACCCTGCCAATGCTGCTGAGGGATTGAATCTTCCCTCTGCTAGGTGTTTGTACCCTGTAAATCCTGAGGAGGACACCAGGCTGATTATGGGGATGGAGCAGCTCAATTGGGAGAGCTGGGATTGTTCAGGCTGAAAAATAAAAGGATTTTGGGTCACTCATTCCAGTACCTGGAGGAGTCAACAAGAAAGATGGGGAGAGACTTTTGTAAAAAGTCTGGAGTGACAGGAGGAAGAGGAATGGCTTTATACTGACATAAAGTTGGTTTAGATAAAATATCAGGAAGAAATTCTTCCCTGTGAGGGTGGTGAGGCACTGGAATGGGTTTTCCAGAGAAGCTGTGGCTGCCCCTGGATCCCTGGCAGTGTCCAGGGCCAGGCTGGACAGGGCTTGGAGCACCTGGGACAGTGGGAGGTGTGGAATGAGGGGTACAGGGGTGGAATGAGATCTTTGAGGTCACTTCCAACCCAAACTCTTCTATGGTTCTACTTCTCTCTTGTATCTACATTTACATCTCAGATGTTGGAGGTGCAGAGAGAAGACAAAGCTCCTCACAATTAAGGCAATTTTGACTAAATGTGCAGTTTTTATGACTGGTTTTTGAATTAACCAGTGGCTGGGAGATGCTGCTTTGAGTGAATGCCCATCAGCTGCCCCCATGAATTCCTGCACGGGGTGAAGTGTCCCACCTTTCCCTGTATCTCCAGCTGGTACCAGTGTGTTCAGCACGTGAAAATTCCACTAACACTTAAAATGCTGCAGTGAAAGCCACGCTAAAGTTTGAGGGAGGAGAAAAACAAGGTTTAGATCTGCAGAGCAAGCAACTCTATTTCCTAATTCTACCCACTGAGGCTTCAGATGAGAAAGATTTCACGAGAGTTCTGTGATTCCTGGGAGCTCTGCCTGCCCTGACTGGTGCTCCAGTACAGTTTGAAGGTGGTGCATGTGGAGGAGAGGACAGTGGGATGAATTTTTCCTGCTCTAGGCAGATGAATCCCACATGCCTGGGGGTTTTGTTGAGATCCTTGATGCATTTGACCCTTCCAAGATCTCTGCAGTGAGGTGATTTCTGCCACGAGCACCAGCAAGTCTTGGGGGGTTTGCATGGGACTGGTTGCACAGCTCTGCTGCTTTGGCTGCTCTGACTGAAGCAGAGACTTTTAAAATGAGTTTAAACTTCCCAGAAGTGACCCTTAACTGTGCTTTCTATGGGGAGTTGCCTTCCTCTTAGAAAAATGTGTTTTCCTAAAAAAAACACCAACAGGAGAGCATGCCTTGGTGCACATCATCGATCAGGCTAAAACACTGAGCTATGCAGGTACTGGAAAATCCTTTTGGAGGGAGCTTTTAATGTCCAGAGGTGGATTCATCAGGTCTGACAGCTCATTAGATCTAATATTGGACTTCCTCAAAGCTATCACTGGCAAGGAGTCTCCTGTGGACCTGTTCAGCTTAATCAAACACACACTTCCCAAACAGGCCAGATGTGCCTGCCCTCCCCAGCCAGCTCTGGATGTCTGAAATGAGACAGATGAGTCCTTACCCTGTGGATCCTTCCTGCCTCTCAGCTGCTGCTGTTAATAACTTGGCAGCAAGGTGCCCTTGGTTCCACTTATCCTGCATTTATAAATAAATATTTGGTGTGTCGGTGACTCAGCCCCATTGATCTGAGCTGGTTATCTGAGGCTTGAATTGACTTCTTATCCCTGGCCAGTAAATGTTTTTCTAAGATGTGCCAATTGTCTACTGCTTAGGAAGCTCATCAAAATGTCAGGCTTAGTCTGAGTCCTGGCCAGGTGGAGAGCAATCCCAGCCAGTCCCACGTTCTGAGGGAGACCCAGGGAGGTGCAGTCATGAAAATATCCAAAACTCATTTATATTCCAAAGGAATCCCACCTGATAAACTCCTCTTTGCTCACAGGTCCTCCTGGCAAGAATCTTTTGTTGTGCCTGGACAACTTGAGAGAATTGATTTCATTGTGAATGGGCTGGAGATGTTTCTCCAATGGAGCTTGCACTCCTGTGCTGTTCACTCACTGTAACCTGAACCAAAAGATGTTTATATACAGAAATGGAGGGAGGGAAGTTTGTGATTGCTGTGTCTTTTCTTTTCATTGCAAGCCTTAATCTCACTGAATAGCTGCCTATCACTCAGCTATCAAGTTTAATGATGAAGAGGGGAATAGAAATGTGGTTTTGGCTGGGCTCCTTACCCAAATGCTGTGATCTCTGTCACAAAGATTGACAGAGCTGGTGCTGCTGGGGTTGATTTATGCATGCTGCTCTGGGGACAGGCTTCTCCTGGTGCTGCAGCCCTGGGGACAGATGTCAGTGCTGCTCAGGGAGAGGGGCTGCTGTGCTCTGGGGTGCTCTGACGTGCTGCCCACCCTGTCAGCTGGAATATTCCTGCCCAGTCAGCTCTGTGTGAGGGGTGGGGGAGTTCTGCTGCCCTGTCTGCCCATGGGGTGTGCTGGGGTCTCTCTGAGTGGAGAGGTGGCTGCTCCTGAGCAGAAGCTGGTGTTGGAGCCACTGACCTGATACTGTTCTAAAACCTGGTGCCATTTCCAGATCCCCATCTCAGCCCAGGAGTTAACCCAGGAGGGGTTAACATCACCTTCTTTCAGGATCACTGGGTTTAAAAACCAGCAGAGACCCAGGAAACCTGAGGGTGCATAAATAAACAAGGGCAAGTCAGTCACCCTGGAAGCAACTCCACTGAGCAAAGGAATAGGTTTGAAAGGTTAGACTTCAAAATTCCTCTGGAAAATTATTTCCCCTTTTAGAGGAGCAGCATTTAATGAGCAGCAAAGTCTGCTTCTAAAAACTAAAAACCAGCCACAAGCAGCTGCCCACAGTCACCCCCAGAGCTGTTTAGCCCCATGCAGGAGTTGCTGGGGCTGTGCATAGCTTGGGGGTTCCTGCTGAGCAGATGGGAAATGTCCAGCCCATGGGACATAGAGACTGGCTAAAGAGCAGTTCTGTTCTGCCAGAAGGAATTCTTTGGGTCTAAAGCAAAAAGGGATTTTCTGTTTAATTTAACATTAAGTGACTTCTATATTAAAATTTCAAACTTGCTCAGTGGTTCCTCAATACATTTGTACCCACCCTAACACTTAGGTTTTTCACCAACCTATATTTATGAATTTTGCCAAAGCATGACAGCAACTCGGTATCTTCATTTTTCTCTTAGTGTAAATACAAAAATAAAGTCCCATCTCTCCTTTCCCCCTCTCTCCCAGGGTTTATGATGTCCCTGTCAGCAGTAGCTGGAGTTAAGCTCCAAACTAGATCACCCACACTGAGCTACCCCGTGATATTCTTGGCCCTTGAACATTCCCCTGCTAAATGATGGCAGGAGACTTCTCCCAGCAGCTGCCATCAGGTGTAAATTATTGCTGGAGGGGACAGAACTCAGGATTCAGATTTATCTGCAAGCCAGGGCCACTGCTGGGCACAAAGTCTCTCCCTTTCAGCCTGGCCAGGAGATGTCACTTGGCTCCCTGTTAAGGTCTGGAGCAGCCACCAGGACACACCACTCCAAAAATAAGTTCATTGACCCAAATTGGTTGGATCCCAAGTTGAGCAGCTCAGAAATGGAGCAGGAAGGCAGACTGGGGCTCTGTTATGGCCCTGTGAAAGAAAATTGAACTCAATCCCAGCAGGTTCTACTGCAACTAATGCTCTGGGTTGTTCTGTTTATTTTGCTGGAGGGAAGTGTTTTACCCTCCCTGGCCATTAATCAGGTTTCAAGAGCCAATTTTAGTTGTTACTCTGCTCCACACTTTCTTCCCCCCTGCCTCTTGCAGGGTATTTTAAATAATACGAATCAACATTCAGCTTGAAAACGTTCAAATACTTGCCAGGGAAATTTCAAATAAGTGCATGAAAGGATATATAAGGTAGGATCAATTTAAGTGGAAAATGCATTACCCATGTAAGTCCTAAATAACTGCTGAGTGTGAAAAGGCCAATAAAAACAAACAAATCAATGGAATTAATTAACTGGGAGGCAGTGTGGTCTAGCAGAGAGACCACAAGGATGGGAAAGAATCCCCTGGTGATTTCAGCCTGTACTCCAGAACTGAGTAAGTAGGAATTTAGCCTTCAGTCTCTTTTTGAAGCTGCCTGAAGGGTTTAGGTGTTCACATCAATAGGACTCAGATCCTGAGCTGCCTCCCCTTTGTGTGTCTGCACCACCCACGGAAGCACCACTTCATCATTGTGCTTCCAGTGAGCTCAAGGCAGGGAGTGAAAAATCAAAGATACCAAGGGCTGAGGCTTTGAATTGCTCTGGTGAAGGCAGTGACAAGCCCTCTCCTCCCCATTAAATGGGTGCAGGATGTAGCTCAGTCTGCAGCTCTGCAGAATTAATGATCTTCAAAACTACTGCTCCTTGGTTCATGATTCCCACCAAGAAATGCCAGGGAATCCTGGTACCTGCAGGGTTTAGTGCACACACCACTTGTGAAAGCCCTTTCTGGATGGAGCCTGCTCTGTGCTTCAGCTCCCTGAATGTGGCCAGGTCCCATAAGATTGGCAAGTCCTGAATTCATCAAAAGCCCTCCCAAAACCCATCTAGCACCAACAACTTGTTGCATCCCAGCCATGAAGTGGCACCAGAGCTGGGATAAAAACTGCTGCAGACTTACCTGTTGTGTTATTGCAGGTCTTTTTCTCCCCATGACTGAATTTTCATCTGGTTTTTAAGGCCTTTGCATGACCTGTAGGAGTGGCTGGCTTGAGACTCAGAGTAGTGAAAAATCTCATCTCCTCAGCCCTGTCCCATGGATCTCTATCCTTTCCTCTGCACCAGTAAATCCATCTCCCAAGTGCTGCATCCTCCAGGCTGTTTATTCAGCTTAGCTCAAAATGCAATTTCCCCTGGGCTGGGATAATGTTTTAATTTCTGACTCTGCTGGGCAAACCCAAAGTGCTGTAATGTCTTCTAAAGCATCCCAAAGGGCAGCTCTGGAGCCAAGGTGTGAGCCCAGCAGACAAAGCTGGCAGTAGATTACTCCTAATTAATCACCCCAAGATACCCCATTTACAGGATAAATTCTGTGTGTCTGTGGCAGTCCTTTGACATCATGGACATTTTTTACCTGTCAGCCCTTTGCACTTTGATAAATAATCCATAATCAGCTCCTGGAGCTGGACCCCAATGGGCTGATTTATTTCTGCAAAGCAGCTTCACATTTCATCTCTGCCTTATCCTGCCTTTTTATTTTTCCCTAGAAAATAAGTACAGACCTTTTCCCCAGCAGGACAAACCTAGGGCAGTCCAGGGATGATACCCAGAAGAGCACTGGGCTCTGCAGTCAGGGAAATAATTTTGGCAAAGTTTCTTTTTTTCCTGAGCAATTCCAGCCCTGAACAGGCCAGGCGTGGTCACAGCTCCTTCTGAAACTGAGGTGACACTTTTTGCATTTCCAGATCCAGGCATGAGCTGAAGGACAGACAAACTCATTTTGGTAAAAACCTCAGTGCTCTCAGCTAAAGATCAAAGGTAAATTTGCTTGGAGCAAATTCACTGAATCGTGAATCCTGGAAAAGATCTGTATTAGCATCAACAATGGGATTAATTAGTCTCTGCTTGAAACCTTTCCAACACAAACCCACAGCCTGTCCTGTTGTACCAGTGCAGTGTAATTCCAGCTTTCTTTGCATGAGCACCCCCTCTGTAAAAGGGACCCTGTTTCCATCTCAGCCTGAGCTCTGCTTTGAGTGAGGGGAAGGAATAGCACAGATAACAGAGCAGGCTTTCAACAGGCTCCTTTCAGGCTTTAGTGGAGAGCAGAGATAAGAGCTGAGAGAACTCTTGGTAGGAAATTTGTAGCAGGCAGGGCTGGAGTGTGCTGGGGTGTCAGGAGGGGCTGAACGTGCCCAAAACACACCAGGTTATCCAGCAGCTCTGCCTCCCTTTGGATTCTTTCCCCTGAGTGCTTTCCCAAATGAAATTCCTTCAGAAGTCTTATTTTGTGCATGCCCTTCATCTTGCAGTTCTCTGAAAGAGCTGCTGAACTAGAAGTTCACTGTTTTACAGACAAAATGTCAGCTCACCCCAGTGTCTGTGTGAAGCCAAACAGTTTTCCCTCTGATTTTTCTGGGGTTTGTGATGAAAACTGTCGTTTATTAAAAGAACATTCACTCCTGAGTGTTCTCCAGTCTGCATGCATGAGGCAGGAGCCCCACACCCCAGTTTTACACATTCCCACACTGATGAATGGCAGGAAATAGAAAATGCACCCCATGGTGTGTGCATGGCCCAGTCTGAGCTGTGGAACCCACGAGTCAGGTCTGTGTCTGAATTTGCAGCCTGGAGCATTTTCTGTCATCCACTAAAATTAACTTTACCCAGGCAGTGAAGTTAAGGGACAGAGAGGCAGGATTAAGGATTTTTCTTGGTGGAAGGAGTGGGAAGAAGGAAGTGGGATATGTGGGCTGCCTGTCCTCCCATTAAAAAACTATTTAAAAACATATTTTGCCTTCCCTCCTGAAAATACACCTTCCTGTGAGCCACATGCATTGTGCAGAGGAGTAGCACAATCTCAGAGACATCTGTTCAGGTTTCAGCTTCAAATCACAAATAAAAACCCCTTTTCATGTTCTCCTGGTACCTGTGTGTGCTTTATAAATCCATTAGGTGACTTCCAGTCTGTTGGTGCCTGCAAAAGGGGGAGGGCAGGATCAGGATAACATTTGTTAAATTCTGGCAGAGCTGGTGCTATTTACTTGCTGATAGACCCTTAACATGGATAAGTATTTTTCTATTGCTTGCTTGTGGAGGATAATACTGCAGCTTTTCCTTTAGCCTGTTTTTTATGCAACCCAAAACCCTCAATATCTTGAATATCTTTTATTTCAATGACCTCAATATCTTTCACACCTCCTTCCCTTTGCTGTTGGTGGCTTTATCAGAGCAGAGGCAAAATCCTTGTTTTCAGAGAAACTGGTGAAGAGACAAAGGGAGTTACTAGTTAAACACAAAATCTGGAATTTTGGAGCTTCAGAAAGACAGAAGGGCAGTAAAACACATTTCTAAAGGTTACACCAGGGGCATTAAAGGAGACACAAACTGATTGCTGAATATTATTCTTCCACTTGACATCAAAATTTCTGTGTGAGAACTGAGGTACCTTCAGCATCAGTGCCCATATGAGGCATAATTGCTGTGGCTGAGGCTTTTACTTGCTGCACTTGGAAGCTTTTATGATTTCCAAGTGCCTTTCGTGGAGGGTGACCACATTCATTCTCTCCCTGCTCCCATCCAGCCTCCCAAACTGAGGTGAGAGCAGAGATTTGTGTGAAGTGCAGATCTACATGCTGGCCTTGAGCCAGTCTAAGCCTGGCAGGGGGTTTATTTTATTCAGGAGAAAGGAGTAAATAGTGTGCAGTAACAGAGCTGTCAAATCCAAACTGCTGCTCTTACTCGTCCTGCTCTCTTCCAAGGTCCTTCCTACAGTGCTGACCTTTGTCTCAGAGTGGCATCAGCACTGAGCTTGGTCTTGCAACCCTTAAACATGAATTTTCTTGGCTTAAGGATGGAGGGAGATGTAATTCTGTGCTATTGGAAGCACAGGCAAGTTTATTCCCATTAGTTAAAGCGCTTAAGTTCTTCCTTAAGTGTTTTGTTTAATGAACCCTGCTCACTTTGCAAAAGTTTCCTGAGCATATTTGGGAGAGCCAAAAATAAATCCAAGGTGTCTGGGTTCTTGACAGTATCTCCCAGCAGGTCCTGCTGCTCTGTGAGGTCACTTCAAAGCCAGTGCTCTGTGTTCCTGACTCTGTGCTGGATTTACAGTCTGTGTGTTTAATAACTGGCCACGGAATTAGAGATGTCATCAGTTCAGCAAAGGCTGTTCTGCACCTCATAAAACATCAGCCTCGTGTTTCAGGGGTTTTATGCAGAATGATTTGTATGGAAGCAGTGACCTTGCAGCCCTGAGTGCAAAGACAGCAGAGAGGCAGCAAAATGTGTCTGAAGCAGCTCTGCAGGTCTCTGCCCTTGTTGGTCAGGTGCACACGAGCTCCTTGGAGAAGGAGGTGTCACCCAGGGGCCTCAGTTCTGAGATCTGTCCTAGAGAGACTCCATGTGCCCAATAAAATGATTTTAAAGAATTTGGACTAATTACATCTTAAATACTTAGCGTGAAGAGGTCATCTCTAAGCATGGCAGGGCTCACAAACTTGAGAAAAATGCCTTGTGCAGCCCAGCTGGGTGATGTGGAGAAATCCCACAGCTTCCTCTGGAAGCTGAGGAACACCTTGGCTGCTGTGCAGGAGAGAACAAAACTGCTCAATTCTGCACTGAACTCATCTCTGTCCCAGGGGAGCCTTTTCATCCTGTCAGCAGTTCAGAGTTCCTTCAGATCCAGGAGGAGGAGGAAGCAAATGAAGTGATATGAAGAATGCAGGTGAAGTGGCTCAAAGGGCAGGCTCTGAGCTTGGAAGGAAGATTTGGGATGACATGGACTGGGCAGGAACTGTCTGTGCCTGGATTAGTTCAGCGTGCTCTTTGATCCTGACCCAGCACTTGGAGAATTTCCCCCGTGAGGATGGATAAGAGCAGGAATATCTCAGCTCTGACACAGATTTAAACTAAACCTGGGGCAGAGTTTCAAGTGAGACCCCTGTGTAAAGGTGCCCACACTGGGAGCTCAGTGCTGGCCAGAACAGGGGGTTCTCACTGGGGTTTTGATCCCTCTCTGCTAATGATGCATTTTTGGGCTCAGCTCCCAGGTCCTGGAAGAGCTGTGCCAATCCCAGTTTCAGCAAGGCTGTGTCCTACTGACACTCCCTGGTGCTCCTGAAATCTGCTTGGTGCCATGGCAACGTTTGTGTGCTTGTAGTTCCTGCAAAGGGATGGAGGATTCCTGATTTTTGTCATTATTTCAGTGCTGATTCAATCACCAGCCTGGGCTGGAGGACCCTCAGGGTGCTGAGTGTGTCCCAGTGTGGCTGTCCCAGCAAACTTCTTTGGAAAGCAACTGTATTTGCATATTAAAAAAAAAAAATGGTTAATGGGAGTGACAGATACTTATTACTTCTCCTTTCAAACACAGGACTAATTGTCTTCTGCTCCTAGTAAGCAATTTAAAGAAATGCTGGTGTGGGAAGAATTAGATAATGAAGCTCTTTTCATCTGACACTTACATACAATTTACTTTTAAATCAACTCCCCTGGGAGGTGGCACAAGCTGTGACAGTGCAGAGAATATTTTAATGGTTTTGGCAAGGAGTCAAAGCTGGGAACTTTCTATTTTAATCCCAGGACACCAGTGGCTAATATTTCAAAACAACAGGGGGTTAAGGGGGTGGGGATGCAAAATGTGATGTTGCAAACTGAGGTCACTGTGATCAAAAGGACCTGGTGGGGACAGATTTGTACATTTTAAACACCTGCTTATTACGTTCTTTTAGTGGTGTTAATAAAAAAAAATATCACTATGGAGAAGGTGTAGGAAGAGCTGGGTATTGCTTGGCTCCCTCCCAGCTCTAGGAGAAAAGAAAATAGCTTCCTTCAACATATCAGTACGTGGTATTGCTTTGCCATATTCCTCTTGTGAATAAATATTCTCACAGAGTCCATGGTCCTTTGTGTGTCTGCCAGGGATTTCAGTGTGGCTGTTGATACTGAACAGTGAAGGGAAGAATTCCCACCCTGGAAGTGTCCAAGGACAGGTTGGAGAGGGTTTGGACACTCTGGGATAGTGGAAGGTGTCCCTGCCCATGGAATGAGATGATCTTTAAAGTCCCTTCCAGCCCATTCTGTGATTCTCATTCTAACATGAAAGCACCATCAGTTCATCTGCCTTTGCAGGTAAATTAAATATTTATCTCAGGTTGTGACATTTAAGGTTGTTCAGATGAACTGGAGCAGCATTTGCTCCTCCTCACGCTGCAGCACCAGCAGTGCTCAGTTCAGGTGATTCTCACTTGTGTTCTCACCTGTGTGCACCTCAGTGCAGGCTTTAAAGAGAACACACACACCCTGCAAAGGCCCTTTTGTCTTCTCTGCCCAAAGATATTCTGGTTGCTCAGTTCCAGACTTTAACATTTCCTGGTAGTGCAGCCCAAGTAATGGGAATTAATCTCCAAAGCTGCACAATGTCCCTGTGCTCAGGGCTCCTAAATCAGCCTAATTTCATTCAAGTCTTACTCCACAGCTGCTGTTAAATCGAGTCCCTGAAGAGAACATGGGTTTGGAGGCATAAGAGGGCAGAACAGAGAGTGTTTCTTTAATTGTTTTTATCCACCACTCGGAGTCACTAGAGTAGAGGAGTAATTAGGGAATTGTGGTGTATTCCAGTAAAAGCCCCACTTCCCTCCTTCCCTCTCCTTTTCTGTGGAAACTGTATTTCAGAGTTTGTCACATTTATAAGCCCTAGCAAGAACCTCATATGCAATAATCCCAGCCTAATCATATCTTAATTAAGCCCTTTCTGCAGAGATTTATGGTGACTAAAGAAGGCAGTCGTAAATAACCTGAATGGCACAAGCACAGTGTGGCACCAGGGCTGCACTTTGTGACTTTTTTAACTGGAACCCCTTTTGCAGCTGGCCTGGGAATAATTGGGATTTTCTCTGCTGCTCCTCAGGAGGTGAAGTTCCCAGTGCAGTAAATGGAATTGTTTGGGGATCCCTAAAACACATGAGCTGCTTTTAGCAGAGCAGGGAAGCAGTGCCAGCATCCCCCCTGGAAGTGCCAGGGCTCAAGGAAGGGGAGGGGGAACAATCCAGCACCTGAAGGGTTCAGTGCACAGCCTGAACTGGGGCTCAAAGCATGGAGCTGCTATCACCCAAGTGTTGTGGGAGGGGAAAAATGCCTCCAGGAGTTTGGATTCTCCAGTATTTTCAGTTTAAGTGGTCAGGTAAAAAATTTACACTGCATTGACTTGGAAAAAAAACTATTTTAGTTTGTCAGTCTCAGCTTTGGGTGAGCATTCTGTGTCCAATATCCTCACCAGGAAGGATAAAACTGCAGGGGTGAAGGAATGACTGCAGAGCAGGAAATCTGGGGGTGATGCAGCACAATCAGGGACTGCCAGTGACCCCTGGATCCCTGGGATGAGGAGGAAAGTGAATAAACAGATGAATAAACATGAATAAACAGATTTAAACACAAATTTGGCACCGTGCAGCTCTCCTTACAGAACATCTGCTCTGTGTGCATGGCCCAGGGCAACCTGAGCATGGGGCTGGGATTTTATCTTCCTGTTTATTGTACTCTGGAGAAATCTCAGCATCCAAACCAGTGTGGAAATGCCACCTCACAGGGAAGGGTGGCTGGGGATCACCTGGCAGCATCAAAGGCAAATCCCAGCAAGAGAATGCCCAAGAGGACTGGGATGTCTCCATTTAGAGGTGCTGCCCAGCCACTCCCCTGATTTTTAGTTGTTTTCTTCTATTTCAGGGGAAGCAAGGAGAGGAAAACTCTGTCATTGTTTTTTTCCTCCAGCAAATCTTAAAAATACCAGTTACATCCAAAAGTTGATAGCATCAGCTTCTTGCATCACCACTTAATTTGGGGAGAACAGGTTTTTTTTCCCCAGAATTAGCCTGAGTTTCCCTCACTGCTGCCTCCAGCACCAAGATTGGGCAGAGCTGCCACACCAGTGCCTTTTATCTTGCTGTGTGCTGCTCTTTGCCTGTTGGACTGGTGCTGTTGAAAAACTGAACTGTTTATCTTTCACTTGGTAAGGATTAGTGCTTTTCTGCTCTCAGGCTGCACAAGAAGTATTTCCCCCAGACTGAGCTGCACAGCACCAGTGTGTGGCACTGATAAATCCTCTATCTGTGCTTCCCCATCTGCTCAGTGCTGCTCAGGCTGGGCACCCAGCTCGGTGTTTGGGATTCACTGGGCACAGTTTGGTGTGAGCAGACTTCAAATCACGGCTGCTCTGCTGCTCCAGTGGGGTTCAGGAGATGAGGACAGGGCAGGAAATAAAGATGATCTCTTCTGCTGAAGTATTTGATACAGCAGGATGTCACCAAACGTGTCCAGTGGCATCAGGCCTGACTTTTCTTCATTTATATCAGTCCTGTGCTAATGTAAAGCTGTTGCTGGAGCTTGGTGCCTCTTGAGGAAGAACTCCAAGCACTCACAAGGGTCTTAAATAATGGGCATATCACCTGGAAGCTGTGTTGCAGGGCTGGGGGGATGTTCCTCTGGGACTTCTGTTGCACTGGCACAGTCTGGAGTGGGGGGCTCATAGAAATTCTCTCATTTTCCCCCAGCAGATCCAAGCTGGGGTGGCTCAGGTGGGGTAATGCCCCTGAAGAAAAGGTTTGAACTGTGAAAATAGCTCACTCTGAAACCCTGCTGCTTGTTCCAGAGCTGGCTCTGGTGCTGCTCATCCTTCCTTTGTGTGGCTCTTCCTCTCAGACCTGATGCAAAGTCAATGGCAATTTTCCTGTTGACTCTGATGGGGGCTTTGTATCAGCACTTAATTGATTAAAAAGCTCTTTTCCTAAAGCAGCTACACATTGTTAGATACACCTGATAATTCAATCATGCTCCCAGATCTCCTCATGGAGATGCCTCCAATTTCAAGGAACATCCAGCAGGAAATTTGAGATTTCAGCTCTTTCAGTCTCCTCCATTTCCTTCCATGCAGCAACTGCACATTGCTGTGTGGTTTTGTTCTGCTTTTAGTGCTGAATGCACCAACCCTGGTTATATTTGTCATGAGATGTGTGGATCAACAAAATTAGAGGGTGAAACCTGTGCTGGCCTTAATATTTGTCTGTCTGGTCAGTAAAAGTGACTGTGTGCAGATTTTTCTCATGATTTCTCCTTTATGTTTTATAGTTACAAATTGCATTGACTTGGCAAACAAAAACCAACCAAACAAAAAAATCCATCCAAACCCCCACCCCTTTTTAAGTGTTTCAGCACCTCCTTTCACTCTTGCTCCTAAAAACATTAAATCAGCACCATGGATTTCTGGAAATATATTTAACATTTTTACTCTCTTTCCTCCCAAATCAATTCACCTTCCCAGCAAAGTTTTATTTTCAGGTGATAAGCAAAGAGTAGCTGCAAAGCTGTTGCATTCAGTGATGCTCAGGAGTTTTGATAAGCTGGTCTGCTTTTTGAGGGAGTGAAATCCTGAAAACCCTGAGGTGATTTCTCTCCATCAAGTAATATTTGAAATTCAAGATCTTGCAGTGGAACCAAGAGTTTTGGTGGAATATCTGAATTTAATAGGTATTCATAGGCAAAAAAAAAAAAAAAAGGTGTTGTGCATGTCCTCATTGAATAATTGCATAAATATTTTCTTACCATTACAAAATGCAGTACTTCAGTATTTAAAACCTTTTTAATGGTGGTTAATCCTTCAGCCTTTGGTTTGGTGAGCGACTGCCATTTAAAAAACCCTCATGGAAAGAAGAGGGAAAAGCGAGGCAGCCAAGGGGAAGGAAAAATAATAAAGTGTCAGGGTAGTGTGAGAAATGCCCTGGGGAGGTGGCAAACATTTCTGCAATTAGTGGTGTGAAAATGGTAGATTTGTTAGCAGTCTCCATGCATTATTAATAGCAGCAGAAACAAGAGCTGCCCACTGTTCTGTCTCCTGATAGGGATGCTTTTCTTATTTTTACCTTGTTTTGCCTCCCAGCTGGTCACTTTATCTGACACTCTGGCTCTGGTTCAAGCCTGGCTGGGAAATTTGTGCTGGGCTCTCACTCTGAGCATCAGCAATTTCCTTTCCTCCCCTGCCAAGGCTTGGCAGCCGTGCCTGAGAGGAGCCAGCCCTGCCCCAGCCCAGAGCAGCTGATCCTGCCAGGGCTGGGGCTGGGGGTGGCCTCAGGTGCTGCTGATGCCTCCAGTTTTAAATTTTATATTTCCCAGACTCTGCACTGCATTAGGATATAACTCTGAACTCCATATAAAGTGTTCCAAGTTCTCCTCCCAGCTCAGGCACACAAAACAATCCTTTTGCAGCCCCAGAACCAAGGACACCGCTGCAGCTCCAGCCCCAAAAAGTGCAAACAGCAGCGAATTGAGGAGAGAATCTGGGAGGGTGGGACTGCAGAACCTGGAGCTGGAATTGGACAATGGACCCCAAATGGAAATGGACCAAAACTTACAAAAGTGTGAGAACTCCTGACTTGGGGTCCAGCTTGGGTGCAGCCACATCCAGGCTCTTGCACTGCCCAAGGTGAATCCTTTGAAGGATTTTTAATAAATCCCTGCTTTATTCCTTTAATTCTGCCCAGTCTCTGTTCCAGGCAGCCTCTCAAAGCATCACTGGGGGAAATTCTTGTCCCACACTTTTTCTCTGCATTGCCTTAACCCTTCACAGCCTTGCCCTCAGCACAGATGGGAGTGGTAATAATCTTAATAATAATCTCAGTAATCTCAATAATCTCAATAATCAATCTCCCCTCCTCGTTATGTCCCTGCTGCAAACAAGGATGTTAATATATTAATACATGAATACATGTATAAATTAATACCCAGCCCTCTCCTCCCAGCAGCAGGGCTGGAGTGTATCCCTGCTTCCCTCACACCTTTCCCTGTGCCAGAGCTGTACCTGGCTTATCCTCATCTCCCTTTTCCCCTGGCACCAGCCTCCTGCTTCTCCTCATGACAAATCTCTGTTTCCAGCTTTCCCCCTCAGCACAGGGGAGCCAACACTTCACCTGCTGCCCTCCACCTTTCCCCTCAGTCTGCAGTGCTCTGGAGCACAGCTAATGAGAACTTCATCATGGCACCATCTGGGGATTAAACTGCATTTTTTTCACCTGATTTGTCCCACTTACAGTGCTGGTATAAGACAGTTGTACACAAATATGCTGTAACACACGTTTGGTTTGTTTGCTGTAACTTGTTCTGCAGGTGCAAAGAGCATCTGAGGTGGCAGCTGGCAGTTTTATACTGGTGCACCAAGCATAGCTTTAGGGAGTGAGAAATCCTGCTGAATTTCCAGGAGGCAAGAGCAAGGAGCTGTGTCTGGGCTCCTTTCACTAATGAAGCCTCTGCCCAGGGGTTATCTGCAGATTCTGCACTTTCAGCCCAGCCCTTCCTCTGGAAAACCCCCCTGCACTGGGAGGGTCTGTCCTGGGGGGCTTTGCAGGGTGGGGGTCCCCAGCCCTCAGCAGTGCCAGGGAGGAAGATGAGGTGAAATTTGGGTTTGCCAAAAGATGGGGCTATAGCCCTCCCTGCCCAGGACAGGCAGTGCTGGCACACCCACACTCCCTGCCAGAAACCTCCCCATTTCCATGGATTTTTCAGGATTCAGGAGCTCTTCTGCTAAAAGATGAATGTGCAGGCAAGCCAGGACTAGGCCTACTGGGCCTTCTGGATGCATGTCTTGAAATTCTGATTTATTGAAGCATCCTTTGAGCATGTTTGTTCAGTGCCAGCACAAAACAAAAAATAATTAGGTCAGTTCAGCTCGAAGAGGATCTGTAATTTGCCACCAGCTTGGTCTTTAAAGTAAGGACTAGTTTATTATGTTAGGTGAAAATTGCTACTAGAATCACCCTGTACAATTAGACCTATATTTATACAAAAAAAATATTTTATTGATTAGTCCCAAAGGCAGGTTTTCCCTCTGAGGTCCTGCACAGCTCTTCACTGGAAAATGCATTGAGATGTGAGACAGGCCAGTGGTTCCTTGTCTTCATTCATAAGGACCCTTCTATACAATTGATTTTTTTTTTTTTTTTCCCCCAGAGAGAAATAAATGTTACTTGTCACAGTCCAGCTCCCCCACCTTCAAAACCCCTCAGCAGCTGTGCAAAAACTCTGAAAACCTCTCCACATTTGTGCTGCAGTTGGGTAGATTTGCCTTCTCCCTGTGTAATGTGATTTATCTGGCCAGAGCAGAGATGGATTGACAAAAGTGCTGCGTGGAAGAGGGAAGTGTTCTTTATCACTGCTTTTGCAATATAGATTTTACAAGCTGACAACGGGGTTTAATCTCTGAATAAGCAAAGTTAAGTTCCAAACAAGTGCAGTTCATCTCAGTTCATGGGCTTGTGGGGAAATGCTGCAGGGGCAGGATGTGTTATAACAAACCAGCAAAGGTAGCAGCTGAATTTCCAGGGCTGCCTGCCTCTGGTACATTCTCTATTTCATTGCTGAGCTCTTGATGCAGCCCTTGAAGGCAAAATAAACCCTTGCAGGATCAGGGCTGGAGTCAGGTCAGCAGCTCCTGGTGTGGTGGGAATGGGGAATTTAAGCTGCTTTCAAAATCCCATCAGCTCCTGTGCTGTGTGTTGAGCTGCTGACAGGAAAGTGGCAGGGCTGTGTTTGCTCTGAGCTGTTTTCTGCTCGTGTCCATGGCTCTCAGAACACAGCCCCTGCTTTCTCCTGCTGCCTGCAAGCTCCATCCCTGCACTGGCACAGGCAAAGATGGGAGGAAAAGCTGGTGTCAGCCTTAATTCTGTGTTTCCTGGAGGCTCACACTGGTTTGAGACAGACCTTTCACACCACTGGGGTGACTTTTGGATTTCAGCCTTCAGGGAGAAGGGGTCAGCAGGAGTTTTACAAGGAGTAATTAATTTGAATTACTGTCGAGGTTCACAGGCACAGAACTTGAAATATTCTGCTCTTTGCAAAGTTCACATAATTTTTCCTGTGCTGTTCCTAAGAAAATCTATCGGAGCTGATCTTCCTAAAAATAAACCAGCAGATGCAGCCCAATATGTCTGAACTCCTCTAAAATACACACTGAGCATGCAGGATCTGAACACATTACTAGGAGGAAAGGGGAAAACATGCTTTAAAATTGTTTGTGGGTATCAGAGGATGTAAAATCTGCAAGGCTGTGAACCTTCACATCCAAGGCTTGATCCAGGATGATCCTTTCTGTGGATGGGCTTGAATCATAAATGCCTGTACAAGCAATAAATGTGCTTTTTGCAGAAGCAGTCAATTTGGGAGGATATTCACACTTCCATTTAATTTTTATCTGGGAGATTTAATGGTGTCCACTGGTAGATGAGTGAGGAAGATGATTTTTACCTGCTGTGAAATGTCAGGAAGCAAAGACAGCATTAAATGTCTCATTGAGTGGTTCCAGGCGTGGTGTTGAAGAAGAGCTAGGCACAGCTGACAAAAAGGGCAGTGGCAAAGAATTGAACCCCAAAGTGTGGACAGTAAACTAAAAAAGGGGGATTTTGGAATGGGAATTGGGTGTTCTGTGTGCCCAGGGTACTTGAGGAGGTGCTGTGGTCACAGGTAGGAGGCAAAAATATGAAGTGCCCTCACACTGAGCCTGGAAGGAGCTCAGGAAAATGAATCTGACCTGCTGGGACACATAATAAAGGGAGATAAACAC
Organism: Buphagus erythrorhynchus; assembly: GCA_013400855.1. Lineage (NCBI taxonomy): Eukaryota > Metazoa > Chordata > Aves > Passeriformes > Sturnidae > Buphagus > Buphagus erythrorhynchus. Next base: position 5,963 of record VZTT01032883.1, on the reverse strand, counting down.
TTAAGGAGAAAAATATATTAAACTGCACCCCCACTTTAGCAGCATCTGTTGATAGCAAGAGCACTATATCTGGTGAAAATGTAATAAGCTACAAGATTAAATGTGTATCATCTTTGCACTGTGAGGCAGGCTGAGATTGCTGCCAGGCTACAGCAGAGAGATTTGCACAAACACATGAGCAAAAGCAATGTTGTCTGGGCTTCAAGCTCAATTTCTGCTATTCAGGCACATAAAATTATCTAAATCCTATCTTGCAGTTGACAGGCACCAGGGCAAGGTCAGTTAATCACAGCAGGAGGAAGGGGAGGGTTCCTCTGGTCCCCACTCAGGAGGAAGAGCAGCTTTGCCAGGAGCTGATGGATGCTTCTCCTCTCTCCCAGTGTTAAAAGCAGCTCAGAGTGGGTGTCCATGTGGGAGGAGAGCATCAGGAGCTGGAGCCTCTCCTTGCCTGCACACGAGGGTCCAGCGTGGGGTTCTGCCAGGATTCTCTCTGCTTGGAGAGTTCCTGTGACTAATTGGAGGGTCCTGAACTGCAAATGAGACCTGGACTGTGTTAAAGATGGCACATTTTTGTCCAGGAGGAAGAGGACAGCAATCAGGCAGTTTGGGCAGAGAATTTTTAGAAGGAAGAGGAAAAAGGTCAGGGATAAAAAAAGATTAAGAGATCTGTAAGATGGAAAAGCCTGGGGGAGTGTGGGGGGGAAGAACACGGATAATGGAAACATGTATTCACCTCAAATTTGTATTGTTGAATCTGATAATCACACAGGGCTGGAAGGAGTCTGAAATTATGACATAATCCATCCTTCTGCCTCAGAGCAGGATTAGTCCTGCTCTGCACTGGCAGGGCTGTGTTTGCCTGTTGCTGAAGGTCATTCAGCAGAGAATCCTCCACAGCCTCTGCTGGAAATCTTCTCTGCAGTTCTACTCAACACTGAAAGCTTTTCCTAAAGCCTGACCCTCAACATCCTGCAGGAATTTCAGCTAATTCTTGTCCTAGCCAGCACAAATACAAATGCACTGTCAATTCCTTTGTCACTGCAGCTCTCTTCAGTATTTGAAGCCTGTAACATTATTTTTTGTTTTTCTGCACATTAATCTTCTGCTCAGGATCAGGTTTGGGGGGTTTATTGGTTGTTTTTTGTTGTTGTTCGTTTGTTTTTTAGGCTTTGTTTGCCTCTGCACTCCCTCCACTTGATGCTTATCTTTTATCTGAAGTCTGTAGCTCCATTGACCCCAGGAATGGGAGGGTGGAGGCAGAAAGGTCTCACAGCTCAGTCCAGCTGTGGACAGCAGCATTCTGACTACTGGAAATCATTAACATCTCTCTGGAATCACTTTTAAATACCCAAACCACTAAAAGTCTGCCTAAACAAGCCATGGGCAAAGTGTTCTTGGGCATCACTGAGTGCAAACAGCTTTACAAGATGAGGTAGAAAATGTAAAGGTGGATTTGGGCTTATTGGCTGCCTCAAAAAAAAAAAAAAATCAACTCTAAAAAAACAACTTTTCCATTGTGCTGCTGGTCATTTATTCTGTGAATAGTGGCAAAAGGTGGCTGTGAGCTGAGTCAGAGCTGGAGGATGCTGCAGGAGCTGGGAGAGGCTTCCCCATCCAGCTCCAGAGCATCTCTGGGAGCAGCACCAATGTTCAGACCTTTCCCAGCCTGAAAAGAAAGGAGCAGCATTGGACAGGACAGGATTCACACCCTTTCCTGATGCCAGCAGAAAACTCTGCTCAAAACAAATACCACGACTTCAGGAAAACAAAACAAAGGTGAAATGCCCAAAGCTGCTCCTTCCACAAAGCAAACAGGCAGGATTTAAATTCCTCTAGATTGGGCTGAGGAGCAGAAGGAGAGAATAATGGAGAGAAAGAATTAAGGGTTAAGAAAGAAAGGGGGAAAGAAGCCTTTTATCTAGGAATTAAAGGTTTAACCCGGTAAATCTCCCTCTTTCTCTTATTTCTGGGATAAAAATAAGAGCACTTGGAAAGCTTAAGGGCTAGATTTGAGGAGACAGCCGTGAGTGTGAGGATGCTCAGACACAACTGGGGGCTGCAGAAATCCCTAAGCTGCTTTTTCTTAGGAGAAATAAAGAAAATTGCCACTTTGGGAGTCTTATGATATGTCTGCATTTTTAGCTGACTGCAGTTTTATAAAGCAGCCTTACAGTGGGCTTTGTTTACTTAAATTCAGCCAAATCTTTCACTGGCAGGAGCAAAACTTGAGGGATTGGGTCTGCATTTGTCAAGCAGCTGCTCTGTGAGGAAAAGGGGACTTTTCCAGGCTCAAATCCATGTCCAAGGGTCTGTAACCCCTGGGAGTGCTTCCCTCTCCTCACCACCCCTGTGGGGAATCCGTCCCCCTCACTGAGAGGAATCAGGTTTCCTACAGGAAAAAAATGAATGAGAGTTCCCAAAACTCATCTGGGCTCTGGCTCTGGAGGCTTTTTCTACAGAACTCTGCTGGTTAAAGTGATGTTAGGCAAACATTAATGACAAATTCAGTGCCCTCGTCTGGGGAATTTGGGATTTTGGGACAGCTGAGTCAATCCTGGGAGAGATGTGGGTCACTCACCTCATCTGAGCCACTGCTTGGTTTCCCAAGCTGATAAAATGCTTGGGAGCTGTGAAATGCTCTGAGTTTTCCTGCTAAAGAAAACAGAAATCATTCTTTCCTGGAACAGAGAAAAGAATAGATTTTCTTCCAGGAATAGATTTATTTTTCCCTTTCAGTTGCAATGTAACTTTACCAGCAGTTCAAATCTGAATGGTTCTGGAGTATTTTTGTTATTGTAGTTAAGAAGTCACTACCAGCCATTATCAGCCATCAGCATTAATTTTTTTTTTTTAATTCAAGAACTGATATAGAGATGAAAAGAGAGGATTCTTTTGGGCAAGAAGACTGGTCTTCCTCAGTACCTTCCCAAAAGGAAAATAATAATGGAAAGAGTGGGGATACTGAAGAAGGATACCTGATAAAGCAGGATTTATTCTCAAAACCTGCACTACTATTTCCATATGCAACGTGGATGTAACAGATTGTTAAATATTAGATCATAGAAGTAATCATGAGAAAATCAAAGGCCACTCTGCAAAAGCATAACCTCGAGCAAAGAAAAATTCCTTGCACCAGCGTTTTTGTAAACAGCACCTACTTAAAAATTAAATGGTGTACTGTATAAATATATTATATTCATATAAACCCCTGCATCTGTGAGTAAATCCCACCACAGAGTGAAAATGCCTGCATTTGACAATATCCACATGGAACAGCATCCAGCTTTGGTCCTTTTCCTTTTCCTTTTCCCATTCCTTTTCCTTTTCCTTTTCCTTTT
>VZTT01032882.1:267-13936 GCA_013400855.1 Buphagus erythrorhynchus | reverse complement strand
TAAATGAAAAAAAAAAAACAAAAGGTGAGGCATCTTGGTATCTAGAGACATAACAGATCACTGAGCACTTCCATGCCATTGCACAGCATCAGCTGAAGGCATTTCTTAGCAAAGCCTCTGTGCAGTGTTAGAGAGGGAGCAATGTTGAAACATAACAATTTTTTATATTCCAACTTCATGGTAAAAACTAAATGGTGCAAACCCTGAGGGCTTGGGAAGCGTATCTGGTGCCTGTTCTAGGTTTTAGTGCAAGCAGAATTCCTACTGAAACAAATGGGAATGACATAATTTCTAAGCAGAGTTAAGTTTTTGTCTGTTAGTGTGAGAGAATAGCAGTGAAATTTGTGCCATTGCATGGGTCTCCCAAGGAATATTTTTCTCTGTAATTTCTGTGGTATAATCAGACCCACAGGGCTGCCATCACCTCTGCAGTTCAGTGGATACCTGGGGTGGTGCCCACCCAGTCAGGCTTTTTCCACCCCACTCTTTATTAATGGGGTTTGGTTCAAACCTCAGTACAAACGTACTCAGGTCATGTGGAAACCTTTCTGCCAAATCCCAAGTCACATTTTTCTCAGCTAGAACCATCTTCTCTCTCTCTGTAACTTCTTCTTCACCTTCTCAGTAATATGAACCTACCAATAACATACCTGTGCTTTCTTCTCTGTTAAAGCTTGTAAAGGCAATATTCTACTCAGAGGAGGAATTTTCAAGTAAAAATCTTCTTGTGCTGTGAGCTCTTGGGATTGGGTTTTAGGGATCTTTTTCTTTTAAATTTCTCCAGAATTCTGGAGGTTTAAAACCTGCCTCAAAGGAATCCTGCTTACGCTGAAAAAAACAACAATTTCCTTCAACAGAGGGACTATTAAGTAAATACCAGCTTTTAAAAAATTGCTAGTATGAGAAAAACATCATAAGAAACAACTACAACTGATATGAGAACAATAACAAAATATTTTTGTATTTATATAATACTCAATCCTTGTCCCTAAAACTACTTACATAATTTTATTGTTTAAAAAATGTAGTTTCATGCATGAACAATAAAGAACTGCTTAAAATGCTGCTCAGTTCTCTGGTAGTTATGAGTGACTGTAAAATACAATATTGATTAAACTATTGCTGCTTCTCATTTTTTTAAGTTTGTTTTTCAGGAAGAGAAGCAAGTCCTAAAATCTCTTCAGGAACATTAGTAATAGAAAATCATCTGTAGTTGAAGGCAGATTCCATTTTACTGAGCACAACCATGATGTGTCTGGGAGCCTCTGACCCTGGCAGTCTCTGGCATTAGGCATCCATGAGGATATGGGTTACAATTGCTGTAATAAAATAGATTTTTAAAAGGCCAAAAATCAATCTTCCGCCATACGTCACTTGATAGTTTTTTAAATTGGAGAAAAAAATCTAAATAATGGTGGTGTCTTGTGAATTAGAGCTGACAGCTGAAAATAATCAGCAGCAGCTATTTTAATTTTCAGTGCAGTGTGATAAATCTTACCAGTTAAAGCCTCAGCAGTGTTTTATCTTAAAGTTATCTCTACCTACCAGTACACCTTCTACAGTCACCACTGGATAACATTTTGTTAAAATCTTAAAACTTACTTTTTTTCTAATGTAATAATATCAGTTTATTGGATGCTTTTCTGTGGGAGCTTCTGTCCCATTTTTAAAATATTTTTTAATATTTTGAAATGAAAGTAGCACTGAAAATCCAAAACAAGTATGAATATTTCCTGTCTCTGTGTTAGGATATGGTGATATAAAGTCCAAGTATCTTCTGAGATGAGCACATGAAAGAGTGGAAATAAGTTCTCACCAAAAAAAAAAAAAAAAGGCATGAGGATCCTTGAGAGGTTTTAAATGTAACCTAAACTAAGGATAAAGCTGCCATTNCCTAAACTAAAGAATAAGCCTGCGATAATAAGAATAATGTGGTGAGAGCTGCATGTCTGACTTCTTTGTTAAAATTCTTTGGTATTAAAGAGCAAAGGATGTACCTGTCCAGAGAGTGCTTTGAGGAATGCTCTAAACTAAACCTGAACACAGCCTTGGTAGTAGGAAAGACCAAAAAAAGAGAACCACTCTCAGAGGAAACCCTTTGAAGCAAATAACTTTTGAAACCTTTGAGAGTAGGATGAAAAAAAAAGAGCTGCTGTGATACTGCTGGTTGAAAATTATATATAAGAGCTGAATTCTTAAAAATGTAAAAAAGAATAAAAAGCTAAAAAAAAAAAAGAAAAAAATATAGACCCAGGCAGTAACCATTGGCAAGTGTAAGTTGGTATCCAGGTGCTGCTGGCAGAAGTGCATTGGCTGTGTATGGGAACTGTCAAAATGCCAGAGCCTTTTCACTGGCTGGACTAAAATGTCCTGAGAAGAAGCTTTTGTTCAGAAATTCCCTTTTAAATCTATTTGGAAATACAGCACTTATGCCTCCACCTACCAACTGCAATCCCAGGAGAGAAGTACTTCTTTTAAAATAAATAAATAAAAAATATTGCAAAGTAAATAAAGCTGAAAATACATTGGTCTTCCCTCTTAGACATCCTTAGGTTTTCATTCTGTCTGATGTGCTGTCTCTCCCACTAAATATAAATAAATCTCATGTCTAACCTCTTGAAATTAATATCAGTTACAGTGTTTATCTCATTCATTAAGAGGGCCTTAATGTGAATTAATTCTGAGCTCTATCAGTTGAATTCTCACAATTATTTCTGGTGTTCCTGAGCCCTGCAGTCCAAAGGGAAGGTGCCTCATCCATCACCAGGTTGTGCCTGGCCCACGAGTAGGTGTGCATGAGAAAGGAGATACCTGAAGGGATTAATCTTCCTTCCCCTGAATTATGTTCCCATGCAGAGTTAGTCCTGGCTGCTGCAAGATTCACTGCCTCACTCTGCTGCCTTGAGGGGGCAGGCAGGGCTGAGTAAGGATGGGAGAGGTCTGGCAGTGCCTACAACTACAGGAGGGAAAAGCTGCTTAAATATGCAAGAAAGGTCCTGCTGCATCCTCATCCCAGAGGGATGGATCCCCCTGCAGCAGGTCAATGCTTGCCAGGCACGATCTTCACCTGGGGAATATTTTAGAGAATGATTTGGTACAGAAGATCTAGGAATTTTACATTGCTGGAAAAATAATTAATGCATCAGTTTTCTAACAAAACGTTTTATTCAAGAAAATGTTACCGTGTTTCTGCCCATGTTGCCCTTTTACCCTAAATCTCTTATGTCTTAAGGCTAAAGTAGAACATTATGATCGTGTAAAGTCACTAACTAAAATCTAGGATCAGAAATTGTATCAGTATGGACAGTGTTAGGCTCAGGTGTTTGAGGACAATACCAACTTTTTGAATTGAGATCTTCCTCTGATGAACTTATTGCTGCTCTGCCTGAAGTAAACTTCCACAACTGTTCAATTTTCTCTGCAGGCTGTGTAGATAAATTGTTGGCAATTTTTGTGAACTAGGAACCAAAAATGCAGAGGTAGTTGAAGAAATATGGAGGGAGCCCCTTGAGCAGAAGTTAGAAGTAGTGGACGTTGCTAATGGAGACTGTTGTGTGTTCTTTGTCTGGTGTACTGAATTGAGTCTGGTGTTTATTAAACTCCAGGAGAGGCACCAGTGAATGCAGGAACATGGATCATTAGGGAAATCTGTGATTGAATCAGAATTTATGAGAGCATACCCTGGGCTCCTTGTTTCTAGTTTCTTTTTGTTGATTGTTCAGGATCCAGGGCAGAAAGGATCAGAACAGGCAAAGAGAGGGAATTGAGCACAGATTTCTGTGGTAAATGATAGTTCTCTAACAATGTCCCTGGCTGCTTTTGTTGGGAATTGAACCATCAAATGGTATCACTACAGTAATCCTGAGTGCTTCTGTACTGCTGTGAAAGAGCCTGACCTGAATTCCAGGCTGTGTGAAGATGAGAGAAGCTCCAGAGCTCTGGATGGACTGCACTGATGGCAAAGATTTTGCTTTAAGCAATAAAATTGATTATATGATGTCAGAGCAGGCTACTCCTTCTTCCCATCAAGGTGTCTAGATTCCAGTCTCTTCAGACTTTCCCATATGTTTTAGATGATATAAACATTTTTCCAGCTTTTCTTTTGAGGTGCTGGTGTACAAGATGAGTGGTTTGCTAGGACTCTGTCTAAAAAGAATCAGGTTCTGGTCTTTGCATGGGATTTCCTCTTCTTCTCCAGGTTTTTCCATCCCTGCTTGAGAGTACCTGAACCAAGTGCACAATGAATTGAGGGGTTTCTGCCCACTTAAGAGATGAATGCTCAATATATCTGTGTGAAATATGGCACAATTTAGGAGAGCCTTCACCCTAATCTTTGGAAACACATGGGATAAAGGTGAACTACTAATTTTGCTATAGGCAGAATTTTCAAAATGAAGGTTAGCTGTTTCTGAAAGAAAACCCAAATGGTGCTGATGTGTAAAACCTTTAGATTACTGTGCAATGTAGGATGCACATCAACTCCAGAATCTTGAGTGCACTTTTAAAAACAGAATTGGAAAGCCTGAAACAGGACTTTTTCTCCCCTGTACAATTTTATTATCTGTGAGACATGAATGGCACATTATCTTGTGAAATAAGTCTGCTTCCAAAATGTTAGGTGGTTGAAAACCAGAAAAATATTCTTGTTTAATCACAGAGATGAGCTGTTCTCAGGTACAGCTGTATTTCTGTATCTATATACTTGTCCTGGTCAATCATTTGGGCCACTTGAATTTGATATTATTCAGGCACATTCCTTGTTTTTGTTGGAGTCCTTTTCTTGTCATCTGAATATATTTTTAGAACGTATTTTTCCCCAGTTCTTTTTCCGCAGATGTAATTTAGAAACCTATAAATCTGTGCAATGACTCAAAACAAAAAAGAATTCACAGGAGATGGGAAAGATGTCATTTTCCTTTTCACAACTGCATATTTGCTTCTGCAAATTGTTTGCTCAAATGCTGCTTTAAGGCTCAGATTTGTGTTTGCATCATTACATGGTTGGGCATCTCCCTGATTGTGCTGAAGTGGATGATGTTCGGCCAAGCAAGGGCTGTAAGTACTTTGTGAAAGATCATTTATTATAATCTAGAAAATAGAGTTCTCCCCGGCATTTCTGAAAGTTCAAGTGTTCTCCTGATGCAGGGGATGACCTCCTCTTGTACACATGAGTGATTATTTTCCTCTCTGAGGTAGATGCCTGTTTTATTGTTGTATATGTCTGGAATGTCAGTTTGGGTCCCCTGTCCTGGCTGTGTCACCTCCCAGGCACTCCCAGCTCACTTGGAGTAGGGAGAGCAGAAAAAGCCTTGGCTCTGTGCAAGCCCTGCTCAGTAATAACAAAAACATCTGCATTATCACCCCTGTGTTCAGCACAAATCCAAAGCATAGCCCCATAACAGCACTGTGAAGAAAATTAATTCTACCCCAGCCAAAACCAGCACAGTTCTGGGTCGTGAATTCCAGCTTGGAGGACTGAAAATGGGAGGCTGTTGTCTGGACATTTTGTTGTGATGCAGCCAAACTGACTCTAAAATTGAAACAGTTGGACAAAGCTGAAACACCTGTCTCTAGGGAATTAAAGTATCAAATGTATATTTTGTTATAAAATGGAATATTTTGATTTTGCTTAGATTCTAAAGCAGATGTAGTGTTTCAGTGGGGTTGACCCCCGTTCTGTCTGTGGTGGTGTTTGCAGTCACAGGGTGTTCTTGTGAGCTGGTGTTTCAGACAGGAGATGGCTGTGCAGCTCTGGGGGTGTGGGTACAGCTCCTGTTTTGCTGTTGTTCACACTGAGGGAGCTCCCCCAGCTCAGCCTGGTCCCTCTCCTGCCCAGCTGAGGGGATCCATCCCTGCCACAGCCACCCTGCAGGGCCTGGCTGTGGATAAAGTGCTTTAGGCACCTTCTGTGAGCTCCAGGCTTCTTCTCTAAAGGCTTAATGCTTGTAGCTGCTCTAGGAAGAAATGCCTGGTTTTAATTCAGTGTGGTATAAATAACTGAGGGAGGACATTCTGCAGCCTCTGGATGTCTTGTGTTCATTCCCTGTGTTTCACAGAAGCCAAGGAAACTTCCACCCAGCCTTGAGAATTTGCTGAGTTCAGACACAGTGGGACTGGATTCTGACATAAACCCCTTTCACTGAAAATTTTAAGGCCAAGTTTAAGTCACACCATTATAATTTCCTGTGTACATATGTAGCTTATGATTTATTTTTTTTAAGATACCACATCACAGCTGAGTAATTCTGTTTTGTTTAGTTTATTGTCAGTCTATGTAATTTGTAAATGTATATTTGCATGAATAATTACCTCTGAATAAGCTAAACCAAGCAGGCTGGCAAATACAGATTACTCTTTTTTCTTAGAAAAGTATGAGCAATGTGACTTTATGCTTTAGGGACTCATGCTACTGAAGAGCCTTGCAGTTAACTCTTTAAAAAAAGGGAGGGGGATATAAATAATATTAAACCTACATAAGAAAGAATAATTAGGATTTAAAATTTTGTCACTGGTGAAGTGACAATCAGCACTGCTTAATGAAAGTTTGACATAATATTTCTGATAGTATTTTAGGCATCTTATGATCTCATGTGCTTCAGTTTTTTCTAACAAAATGCGTTGTTCTTTGAGATTCTAAAATGAGTAAATATCGGTTTAATGTGTCTGAAAATAACAATGTTTTATGTGAAAAACTTGAAAAGCTAGATTTGTATGTATTACATAAAATATAGTAAAAAAGTTAGAAAGAAAATATAGTTAGAAAATATGGAAAAGACCTACCCCAATATGTTGTTTGGATATCTTGCTGGACATTATGAGTTAAGAAGTAATATTTAAATACTAATTTTGCCTTTTGGGAAACACAAAAAATATAACTGGGAACAGAGTTGGGGGTTATGAAAATTAAAATAAGAAAAAATAAGGTGGGGGGGAAAAAGAGAACTGTGTTGTGTCAGTTGGGATTTATTTGGGGCTCTGTAACCATAAAATACAGAAGAGCTCTCTTCTGTAGGCTATAAAAAGGCTTCGATCCTGATTCAGTCTCCCTCCCAGTTGGTAGGAAAAAAAGTCTTGCAAGAAACTGTAAGAAGCAAGGAAGCAAACAAGTTTAACCTCCGTGTCTTCCCAAAAATGTTGCTGCAACAGCAAAAGGAGCGTGTGGGAGCAGCTGCAGGAGAGCCCTGTGTGATGGGCTGTGTGAGCTGCACAGCTGGGACCAGGGCAGGGCTGAGCATGACACGTGGCTGTGGCTGGACTCTGTCTGCAAGGACAAACTCCATCAGGCTGAGCTTAAGGGACATCCTTTTTTCCTCTTGTTTTAGGATAAATTACAGCTTTAGCTGTCACTGTAATGCAGGGTGCAATTTATGTAATAAAACCTAGACACAAAGAACCTTTTCTGAGTGTAAGCTGACAATGTGAGTCATATTGCATTGAAATGTTCCAGAATTCTATTGTAGGAGCAGGAATACTGAAGCAAAGAAAAGAAGGCCTCTATAGAGTAAAATGCTAGCAACCAGGAAGAAAAGATGTCATGAATCTGTTTGAGGAGCAGGGCTTGTAGGTAGAACACATAGCAAGACTGAAGTTCTCATTTAAATCTTCCCTGACATTGTTGGTCAGAAGCATCTCTTAGTCTTGTAGCATGGAAAAATCATCTTCAGTTAATCCAGATGTGTAATTACTTTTTGGGCTCAAACAGGGTCTCTGTCACTTTTTGCCTGGAACCAAGTGAAGGAAAAAGGTTGAAAGACAACTTTGGATATTAACATTTCTGTAGAAATGCAGTAAGTATATAAAAAGATAGTTATGGACAGATATTTTGTCTCTGGTGTGCTCAACAGGAGCCTGCTGGTGGCAGTCACAGGGAGACAGCTGTGGCTCCCTGATTATTGAAGGATGCTTTTGGCTGGAATGGGACCAGCTTTGGTCAGAAAGCGTAACAGAGTTTACACCAACAAAGGATTTGGCACAGCTCCCTTATCTCCCCTTCTCTTTCCTACTTTTCTCTAATTTTAAAGATCAGCTAGTTTTATATTTGCAGCTTTCTTCACGTTTACTGGTGTCCAGCTTTAATCTACAACCAGCTTGAGTTTACTTTTATGCTCTGCTGAATGCTGCCTTCAGCCTCAATTTCAGAGCTGTGCAAATAAATTATGGCAATGTGTTTAATTAAAGTTCGTCTCATGTCCTGATTGCAGACTGTTGCCTTCTCAGATACAATTTGCAAATTTATTTTGGAGTTTTATTTTAGGCAGGATGACTAGTTGAAGGTTATTTAATTGTGATTGATGGTGCATGGGATGTTTCTGCAGCCTTTATTTTGTGAACAACCTTAAAATAGTAGCTGAACGTTGAAGGACAAATGAAGGGCATTGGCCTGGATGGAAGAAGGGGATGCAGTAATTCTGAACAGTCACAGAACTGAGGGTTGATGCTTCTAGAATTTCATGGGTGCTTTTTGGAGAAATTGTCATAATTCTAAGGAATGAACAATATTTATTAATATTAAATATTTAGTTTTCTTCAGTACTTGGAGTTTCTTTAGGGAATCTGTTTCTGAAACCTTTTAGTGAGTAGGCAGGAGCTGTGAATATGAGAATATGAGGAATATGAGCTTGACTGTGTCATTTTCATACCTGCAGCTTCCACAGTCCTGAGCTCCCCAACAGTTTGTGCAGAATCCATTCATTAATATGGGTCAGGAGCTTGGTATTTGATAAAATATATTCATCATTTGAAGTTACTGCACTGTGGCACTACTGACAGGTAGCATGAAGAGGAGAAGACTTTGCACCACAGCCATTCTTTATTTTGCTTTGGGTTTGTTTTCTGCCAAGCTTTTAAGAGCTCAGTTTTAAGAGCTGCTTTCTTATCTGCACTGACTGCAGTGCAGATAATGCACCCTCATTTTGGTGGTTGTGAGAAACATCCCTTCCTGGGTGTACCACCTTTGAGCTTTGTGTTGGGTTTTTTGTTTGTTTGTTTTTTTGTTTTGTTTTGTTTTATTTTTTGTTTTTCCCTCAGTGGTTTCTCCCTGAGTCTTTTTGTTGCCTTGTGTGCCCCTGGCAAATCAGCCACAATCTGCTTCTCAGGCAGTGTGTTGGATACAGATGTATAAGGCTGTTATTAAATACTTCTCCTCAGTCAAGTGGACTGATGAGAATGTGATTAGACAAACAAATTTCTGCCATTATTTTCAACCTATTTATCTTACTTTTTTTAACTGACTCAGAATTTGCAAGAAAGCAAGGTTTAAAAATAGTATCCAGCATCTTCAAGACCCCAGCTGCCACCTGCTTCATGTAGTTATTCATATTTTTCCTTTGCAAGACCTATTTTCCTCTGTGTCATCCATGACAAGATGAAGTATACTCTTTTATTCTGTTTCATTTTGGGAATAAGTAGAAGAAATTAGGATAAAAATCCATGACTGTCTTGATTGTGGCATTTTCAGAGTGTTTGTCCTTTCTGTTTTAGGGGATTCTGTTCGAATTTTTAAGATAGAATGTTTACAGCTCACTGAGCATCATCTCGGGACTTAGAAACTAATAAGTCGTCTAACATAAAATAATTACTTTTCCTAAAAATGTTTGTTTTATTACCTACCCCTACTTCATTTCATGCATGGGGGAATACTACTGAACTCCACAATGCACATTACAATTTGTTCCTAAATAGTTATATCTTTCAAACAGCATAGCTTGAAACGATTCAAGGAGTAAGTACCTAATTCAGATGGATAAAACAACTCATTCTTTAGCAGCTTCCCAGTTTTAGGGTAAGAGGATTTACTGTGGCATAGCTAAAGCAAGTAGACAAGTGCTCTTTTTCGGCACCTGATAAAAGGATGAGTTTTCTTTTGTTTTTGGACAGAATTATCCTACCACAGGAAAGCAGTTTATCAAATATGAGTGGTTGGGGGTGGGGTGTTTTGCTTTTCAAAAAAGCTGGTATGTGTAAAATGAGGATTATGTCATGGTGTAAGCATTTCTAAAAACAGAAAAGAGAAATAATAGGAAATTTAATCTTTATTCATTTTTGGAGGTATTAGGAATGTTGTGACTAAAACAGGCCTTCATGCATCATAAATGGTCTGTCAGCTTCTGAGTGGATTATTAAGAAGGTAGAAGGTCTGGATTCAATAGGATTCTTCACCATTATTTTGAGGTTATATTTTTTCAATATTTTATTTTATATTAGAAGTAAGGGTCCCAATTAGTTGAGCCCCAGTCCACTAAATAAAACCAAAACTGACTACTCTGAGCTAGTGTTGCTGTACTGTATTTGATGAGATGTCATTAATCTGCAAACTCTTTTGCTTTTTATTACAAATTTTACTTAAGTGTTCAGGTGCAGAATAGAGGAAGGGGTAAGAATAATTTGTATAACTGTTTCCATAATTTAATGTGTACCTATAACTTTCTGGATTGTGTTGCCAAAATGTTATGACTTTGTTCTAAACTGTTCCAGTGAATTATTGGCTTCATTTGGCCAGAGGTGAGCCATGTGTAGTTTTACTCAAGAGAAGATTTAATTCAATTTTTGTTTGTCATTTTAGCTGGAGGTGGAGGTGATACAAGCTGAGCAGACCTCTGGGTGCTAGGCTATACATGCTGTTTCCAGAATGTGATAACCTTTGAGCTGTGACAGATCTGTATTTCATGTGAAAGATGTGTGATGGAAGCCCATGAAACTGTCAAATTACCCCCAGCTGCTCATCCATTATACAATTTCTTACACGTGCTCTCAGCATATGAATATACATAATAGCTTTGGCATTGAGGCTAACTTTTATAATTTGAAGCAAAGCACATGGTTTGCAGAGTGTTTGGGGCAGCAGGGAGTCAACTTCTGTTTTCCACATAATTAAAAAATGAGCTGTGCTTTTGCAGTTCTGCCTCTCTCTTGTTGAGCTCGTCTTGCCTGGGTAAGACCAGTGAGCTGCTCTTGAAGATGCAGTTTGCATCCATAAATTAACTAAGAACATCCAAGGGCAGTTGCTAAATGCATTAATAATTGTGCAAACATGTAGTTTTGCTGTTTACAGAGCAGTGGATAGCCCCCTGGAGAAGCAGTGAGCCAAAGGGATGTGCAGAGAAGCAGCACATGAATGTAGATGGGCAGGGAGCTCATTTCCACACAGGCATCCTGGAGAAGCAAATAGCCTGACACTTCATTATCTTACATATTTGGGTATTGATTTTGCCTCAGGAAAAGTCTTTGTGCTTTCTCTCATACAAATAATGACAGCCCTGATTTCTGCTTTGGAGGATGGGTAAGGAAGGCATTGGGTCCAAAGGAATTAGACAGAGGTATCCCTAGAAATCAACCTAGATATAACCTCCCATAAACTAATAATTATTGTATCTAATGACATATATGTAGGTACACATTAAAATAAAGTTGAGAGCTACAGAAAGAGGTAAAAATGTTATGAACTTAAGCACCCTGGTAAATACCCTTTCCCTATCTGAGGTTAATTATTTAAGACTGGAGGCATGAGATTAGGTAAACATAAAATACTTTTCCCTAGTATGAAATCTTCACTTGATTTTATCCTACTTTTCAGATACTGTGGCCACACAGGAAAAGAAATTATATTGGCTAAATAGTTTTCTAGTTCTTTAGCTATCAAATCCCCATATATTTCAGAAGAAACAGTGTGAAATGTGAGCTTTCCTGTTCTACATTTCATTATTTGGTGTTAAATCTGATGTTTTCCTCTTCAGAAGTCTTTTATAACTTTGGCTGGCCTTTCCACATACGTGATCTGTACAGCACTGATGACATGTTACAGACTTGGAAACTTATCTGAGGAATTCAGAAGAATTTAATTAGACAGGAACCTTGGCAAAGTTTTTGTATGGTTTCAACTTGAATGTTGAGATGCAAACTCACAGTTTTTTAAGGGTAAATACTTTCCTAAAATATCCATGTTCAGGAATCTACTAAAATTTCACACATCCTACTCATCCAGAACAACTGTTGCTAGAATTTAAACAGTTTGTGTAGGGATACCCAAAATCAGAACTGTTGCCTTTGGCAATGAATCCATACTTAAGTTACAAAACTGAACTGAAAGAGAAAATTTTTCCATCTTGTACTGCTCCTCTTATTTTAAACACTGATGTAATATTCTTGTGTCTTCTTGTACTTTTCTTTTATGTGAGCACTGTGTAGGGATTCAGTGGTTCCACAATGTCCTCAATGATGTTCTGAGAGCTTCATAACATTCTAAAATAGTAATGTACAATACTGATTATCCTCTTCCTTTGTTTTTGCCAGAATTTATTGCTACGAATGTGTGAGAAAAAATGCCCTTGGTCATTCTTAAACTATATATTTTAAAAAATACTTGAAATCTCATCTTGAAATATTTTTCCATTACTGCCAGTGCTTGACATTTAATAATAACTTAGAACTTGTACTATATTTTCTTGCAGAGTCCTAACTGAAGAGCTGAAGATCTTCATGTTCTAAACACTTTTAGATCGAAGTGACTCTCAATAAATTGAAAAATATGTATTAATATAAAAGTATACACATCAGAGCATAGTCTGTTATCACTGTAGTTATCTGGGTATAATGCTTGGATAACTGATGGATTAAAAGAAAATACTTCAGTAGTTAGGTGAGATTGCTCAGGAGTTATGTGAGACCACAAAATAAAAATGTATTGGTGGACTTTGTGTTATCTGTGTATTTTCAGAAGTTACCAGTATAATCACTCATTTCCTGAAATACTTTACAAGACTGACAATTTTTAAGAAAATAAACAGAAGTGAATTAGTATCTCTTACACAGTTTTAAATAAATTCTATAGCTAATGAGGGGAAATTCTCATCAGAATCAGCATCTCCTATAACCACTTGGAAAAAGAAATGGGGGGCAGGTAGTTTATCATAGCTGATGAATTGTGAATTAAAACAGCAAAAAAAAATTATCTGTCAGACTGAACTTCAAAGGTCTTTGCTATTACAGATATTGCTGGTTAGAAGTTGGGGTGAGGCAATTCCAGGACTCTGCTCAGGTGCTTGTGCAAACAACTTTGTTTCCGTGCCAGGAGCACCCTCAGTGATGTGTGGTTGTAGCTGCAGCCTGAATTTTGTCTCCTCTTTGCAGGCAGAGCTTGTTGATGTCCAGTATGGGACCATGGAAGACCTGATCCGGGTTCAAGCCATCACAAACGTGACCAAAAAAATTGCACTTTTGAAGCTGGGACAATCACCTTTGCTTTATAAGGTTAGTTACACATCAGCTGAGTTATTCATTTGGTGGGTTGCTTTTTGTTTTTGGTTTTTTTTTTCAGTTTCAAAATACTAAAACAGAGAGTTTCCCATTTTTCCCCAATAAGTCAGGACTTACTGACATTCACATTCTTCCTCAGTACTCACTATTGTCACTCTGCAGTGCCTTTTATGTGTTAGAGTTGTTTATTTTGCTGGTTATCTTGCAGTGCCTCAGTACTCTGCTGTATTTTCTCTGGGTGTACTAGAAGCCTTTTGACAAACAAAGAAATCACTGAAAGAAATAATAAAGCAGAAGGGATTGTGTCTGGGGAGGATGTACATGGGTGCATGTGTATCCATCAGCTCCAGCTCTGAGACAGCACAGAGCAGGAGCTCACTAATCCACTTTTGCACCAAACATAACACAGACTCAACAT